>JANBSE010000128.1:0-18760 GCA_027578475.1 Coemansia sp. RSA 2607
GGGAACAGCTCCGCCAGCAGCTCCTCGTCAGTCTGCTCCACGGTGGTTTTGCTGCGGAACAGGCTGGCGGCCTCGGCTTCGCGACGCAGGCGCTCGTCGCGTGCACGGCGGTGCGTCTCGTACGCGTCCGCCAGCACGGCATCCAGGCGGCGGCGCTCGTCGGTACGCAGTCTGCCGTGCGTGTGCACGGAGTGCACGACGCGCAGAGCCAGGGTCTCCAGCAGCACGCCGTACGTGCGCAGCGGGCTGCCACCGCCGCCGGCGAAGAACACTAGGGTCTTTAGGCGACCCAGCACGTCACGCAGACCGTCGATGGAATCCAGCTGTGCGTCCAGCGGGTGCATGGGCTGGCGGTACACGGTGCAAAGGAGATCGGAGAGCTCTCTATTTTGCACGTGCACTATGGCGCGACGCGCGTCGACCAGCCGCCGCAGGCCGTAAGCCGCCAGGCGTGCGGGCGTGCACCACAGCTGCGCGACGTCGCGGAATGCGCCAAAGTAGCGCGTTGACACACGTGCCTCGTACTGGCCCAGAGTGCCCACCAGGGCGTGCGCTGCGTTCTCCACTGACGCCAGCTGCTCAGGTGTGTTAAAAGTACCCGAAGCCAGCTGCGCTGCCAGGTCGCTGGCGCGGCCCAGTACATTATCTACCAGCGTACGTGCCTCCTGCCACAGCTCAGCAAACATGGGCTCGCCGGGGCTATTAGACGAGGGACGATGCACAAGTTCAATAGACGCCTGCTGGCGCTCGAGAGAGTCGAGCCGAGTTGCCAGGGGCCTTGTAGCCGGAGTGTCCAGCGACTGCTCGCCCGTAAGCGACCGCTGCACCAGCTGGTACGCCGCCAGATCGGCGTGAGCCTGGGCAATATCGTCGCCGAGCCACGTCCACCGGGTATGAGCTTTGGCCGCAGGGTCAACGGGTCTACGCGGCACACCCGACGACATCTGCGCCACAGCGCAGTCCACCACTGCACGCAGCACCAGCAGCTCGGTCTCCGGGACCGCATTACGCAGAGCGTCAAACGCCTGTGTGACGCTGCGCACGGCGGGAACAAACACTGTGTCCAGAGAACAAGCCACGGTGGTCCACTGCTGCAGGGCGTCGGCTGCATGCGGGTGTGCCAGCAGAACACCGGTCAAACGCAGCACAGATGCAGCATGGTCAGAGTTGGCGCAGGCGGCGCACAGTGCCGGGGTGAGCATTGCGACGGCTGCTACCAGCTCATCGCACGGCGCCACTGCCACAGGCCGGTACGTCGTGAGCGCCAGCAGCAGGGCACGCGACTGACCAAGCACGCCCTCGTAATCTATGAGCGCCGGCGCCGCGAGATGCCTTGCCTGCTGCCAGGTGAGTTCCGTGGCCACTGCACGCCAGGGGGACGCGCTTTTGTTCAGCTGCGCCAGCCACTGGTACGCCAGGTCGGACAGCAGCGGCCACAGAGCGCGGCCCTGCACGGCGTCGCCCAGGGCCCAGCCCAGCCTAGTGTACGGCAGAGCCCAGGGAGACCGTGCGTTGACCTGCGTACGCGACACAAGCTGCGCTAGTTCCGCAGCGTTGTGCGTTGAGCTGCCGGCCACGGCCACGTGCTGCACCAGCTGCTGCCACCGGCTGAGCTCCGCTGCGCGTGAAAGCACTAGGGCGGGGGTCTGTTCCAAGTTCTGCGCAGAGAAAGGTGCTGCTGGGAGGGTGTCTGCGAACCGCTGGACGGCGGCGACCACCAGGCGATGGTCCTTGCGACCAGCGGTGGCCAAGAGCATAGCCAGGGCCTCGATCACCATATCAACCGCCCCAGAGTCACGTTCAGCGGCACCCGCCAGATGCAAACGTAGTTTGTGTTCCAGCGCCCGTGCCTGCGCATCAGCCAGCGTCACGGGGTGGCCCAAAGCCCACAAGCGCGCCCAAGCAGACGCGTCACGCACCAGACCGTCCACCCAAGCTTCCAGCAGCTCTCTGGCCGGTAAGCGCACCTGCAGGGGCACCTCCTCGCGTGCCAAGCGCTGCAAAGCTGTCTGCAGCATTTCAAATGCCACGGCCAGCGCGCTGCTCTGCGCTTTTTCGCCAGCCACCAATTGCTCGATACGTCGGGCGACCTGCATCACGTCGCGTAACTGGGGCACCAGCGAGGGTAGGACGCAGGCTGAGGCGGATTCTGCTGGCTGCACGCATACGTGTGATTCCCAGGCATCCAGCAGTGCGGAGCAGGCGTCTAGGAGCGCAAACACGCGGCGCACAAATGTGATGTCAATGTCGGGACGCTGCAGAACGTGCTCGCGCAGATCTGACTCAATCTCCGTGGATTCGTCGCTGGTGAGCGCCAAGAGCTGTCGCTCGCGCTGCAGATGCAGTGAGTCGCCTAGGGCTGCGTGCCAGGCGGCCAGCAGGGGCTGTGCGTCTTGCAGCAGTTCCACAGCCTGGTGCACGGCATGGTTGAGCGGCAGGTATGTCGGGGCAGCGTGCAGGGCGTCTTCGTGCGCCAGTGGTACAAAAGGTGCCAAAAGAGAACGCACGTGCGCTAGGGCCTGAATCATCAAGTTGCCGTCTGCCAGAAGACGCAGGGCGTGCCGCGCTGTAGATAACGAAGACGCTTGTAGGATAGCGAGCAGGTGGCGTTGAGCGTCAGGGGCCGGAGACAAAGTGCCAAGTGCCGCCAGCAGCATGCGCTGCGGATGGGCGTCGGCTGAGCAGCTGAGCAGGGCGGCCTGCCAGGCGGCGTGTGCAACCGCTGCGTCGAACACCGTGTCAGGCGCACGCACGTGCATCGCCAGGTTTTCTTCAAAGTCCTGTGCCACGGCGCCGCCGCGCTGCAGACGCTCCGCGACCAGCATAGCCTGCTGCACCAGCGCAGTCAGCGACCTTTCAGGCTTTATGCCATGAGCAGACATAAGCTGCTTAGGCACACCAACGGCATTAGCCACAGCCGCCTGATCACCACGCACAATCTCCTCGGTCTCCTCGTCAGCTGGCACAGAGGGCAGCAAGCATATCTCCACGCCACGGTTACGCATAGCACGCGATAGTTCGCCGTTACTGGGATCCACGGCCAGGAATATGCGGAAATTCTCGTGAGGCACCACGGGGGCAGTGCGCGTCGGGTCCTCGCTGACGTAAAGTACTCCCTGAGGCTCCAACAACCCGTTGAGACGGTCGAGAACCGAGGCGCTGCACAGGTTGGCGTGGTCGAGCAGCAGCCAGTGACCGTGCGTCAGGGCTTCCACTAGTACGCCGTCCACCCACTCGAAGCGCCCGGCGGCGTCCAGCGACGCCAGCCGCTGCGCAGCCTGCCGCAGCTCATCGGCAGAGTCCGTCTGCTGCGCCTCAGCGAGCAGCGCAGCGAGAGATTCAACGTGCACGCACAGTGCAGAGCGGTCGCTCATGGCACGCATGACAGCATGCGACGCACGGCTGATGCGCTCGCTCAGAACGCCCCACGGCGCGGCCACAGCCTTCTGCTGCGCAAGACGCGCCAAACGTGTGCAATGGCGCTGCACGTCGACCTGCTCAAAACCGCCCAAAATTTCACTGGTGTCTACGCCCGAGTTCATCGCAAACTCCACCAGCCGGTGGCCGGCAGCAGCCGCCAGCCAGCGCACCAGCGCGGTCTTGCCGCTTCCAGCGGAGCCGACGAGAATGGCGGGCCAGCGCATCTCAACGCACGTGGCCAGGGCTTCGAGTGCCGGCAGTGCGGAATGCAGGGCACGGAGGCGTGGCACGTGTGGCGACGCGTCGATTACGCCGCCCGTGGCGCGGGGCAGCACGGCGCCGCCTACTTGCACGGCGGCCGAAGTCAGCTGCAGGGCAGGCGGCGGGGCGTCCAGGGGACGGTTGGCGGCCTCAGCGAACAGCCGGCGCACGTGCTTGCGATCTGCCAGCGTGCGCATGCGCTGCACGTACAGCACGTCGACCAGGCGGTCGACGGCCAAGCCGGGTCTGCCGGCGGCGCGCAGTCTGAGGGCATCCAGCAGCCTGCCGACGTCACGCAGGTTGAATTCCCAGGGAGCGCCGGCAGAGAACGCCGCACGACGGGCGCACGTCTGGTGCATCAGAGTGTTGAGCTGCAGCACCATGGTGCGGGTGTGCTCGGTGGCGTGCACGTGCACGCGCTGGCAGATAGCAGAGAGGTCGGCGGGCTGCAGCTCGTGCATGAACACTTGCGTGAAGCGGTTGACGAAAGACCGGGGAAGACCCTTGCGCCCGCCGCCTTGCGCCAGGGGATTCTGGGCAGCGAATAGGCGGAAACCGGGCGCCAGGGAGAACTCGCGGTCCAGCTCGGCGATGTACACTGCGGCGCGATGGTCCAGGCAGGCGTTGAGTCCCTCGAGCACGCTCTGCGACGCCAGATTGATTTCGTCCAGCAGCACCCAGTCGCCGCGCCGCAGGGCCTGCAGGAAGGGCGCGTCGCACCAGGCGAAGCCACCGGAGGCCGTTGGAAGGTCGGAGCCAAAGAGGTCCATTAGGTCGGTTTGGTCCGACAGGTTGACGCGCACCAGGCGGTGGCCGGCCAGCTGCGCCAGCGAGGACACCAGGGCGGTCTTGCCTACGCCTGGGCTGCCCTCGAGCAGCAGAGGCTTGCCGACCTGCATGGCGCGCAGCACGCGCACGAGATTGTCGAACGTCGTCGGAGCATCCAAGGCAAACGCCACGCCCGCCGGGGGCTCCGAGCCAGCAGTCACGAGGAACGGCGCAACGCCCGCAACACTCTCGCTGCGCTCAAACAACGCAGCCAGCTCAGCGCCACCAACGCCCAGTTCGGCAGCCGGCGAGACGCCCAGCAGAAGCCTGCGGTCAGCAGCGGAAGCAGCAGCAAGCGCCGACATGTCCCATCCAGCCAGCGCACACAGCCGCGCCACGCACTTGCGCTTAACCGCCGCTGCCGCAGCATCGCCCGAGCGCAGCGCCTGGCTGGCAGCAGCGCCCTGGGCGCCCAGGGCATCCAGGAGCACCAGGCATCCGCCGTGCACCACGGCGGGCGGCGCAGGCATCACGGAGCGCGCCTGCTTGACAAAGTCGGCCCAGCAGAGGAAATCACGCAAGCTCAGGGCATCCGCCGGCAGCAGCCGAGCGTCCTTGCGCAGCCACGTGACAAACCTCAAGATCGCCTCGGCGCACTGCGCAGCCTCAGGGATGCCTTGCAGCCGGCGCTCAAGCAGTCTCTGCAGATCGTCGGCGTCGGAGTCGGGGTCGGCAGCCGAGGGCGCCCAGATTTCGGCGAAGCGGTTGCGGAGGGCCGGCGAGAGCTCGCGTTTGCCGTAGTCGCCGCCGGGGTTCATGGTGGCGACGAAGGCGAAGGCTGCGTGGGCGCGCACGGTGGCTGCGTCGCCGGCCTGCTCCGCAAGGACGAGCGTGCGCGAGGGCTCGAGAGCCGAGTTGAGACGCTCGAGAACCGAGTCGTCGGCCAGGTTGAGCTCGTCCATCAGGAACACGTCGCCGTGGCGCATAGCCTGCACCAGCGGACCGTCGTGCCAGGCGAACAGACCCTGGGCGCGCTGCAGAAGCGCACGTGCTTGCGCTACGCGGGAGTCATCAGAGGACAGATTCAGGGCGTCGAGGGCGGAAGGCGTGTCGACTGCTGTGACATCGGCTGAGGGTGCGGCTTGCTGCAGTAGGGTTTGCGCCTCGACGACCAGCGCTGCGCGGTTGCGTACGGGCCGCTGGCCGCCGATGACGTCGCTGGCCTCGGTGCCCTGGTGGCAGTTAAGCACGTGCAGCCGGCGACTCAGTGCCTGCGCCAGCATCTGGCACACCGTGGTCTTGCCGCAGCCCGTAGCGCCCACCAGCAGCACGGGCTCCTCGTGCCTAAGACACAACGCGCTGAGCACAAAAAGCCTGCGCATGGCCCTGGTCCACACCACCGAGTGCATCTCGGGCATTTTCTCAAGCGCCTGGTACTCTGGCATTTCGCGTACGCGTTGCTCGCTGTACAGCGCATCCACGTCGATGAGGGAGCGGCGGTCGGGACGGTCGTTGAGCAGGACGCGTTCGAGCGCCCGGCGCACGACGGAGCGGTCATCTGCGGTACGAGCGCGTTCGGCGAGCAGCATGTAGCCGTGCTCAGCCAGCTCAGGACGCGTCAGGGCGCGGCGGCGCGCCCAGCGGAACAAATCACGCAGGGTGACCAGGCCGTGCGCAGCCTCAAAGATACGCGTACGCGCACGTGCAGCCGTGAGCTCACCGTACACGCGCACCAGGAGCTCCGCGTGGCTGGGCGGCACAGCGCAACTGTCGGCGATAATGTGCTGCAGCTCGGCCGCCGGGATGTCGCCAAAATGCAGCTCGACGAAGCGGTTCCTGAAGGCGCGCGAAAGGGCCTTGCGGCCGCCGTAGGCGCCGCCGGCGGGGTTCTGCGTGGCGAAGAGCATAAAGTGGGGGTGCGGGCGCACGGTCTCGCCGGTCTCGGGCACAGAGAGCTCGCGGTTGTCGTCCAGAAGACGGTTCAGCGCCTCGAGCACGTCGGACGGCGCCAGGTTGAGCTCGTCGAGCACCAGCCAGTGGCCCTCGCGCAGGGCGCGCACCAGCAGGCCCTCGCGGAACTCCAGGCGGCCGTCGACGGAGGCGTAGGCGCCCAGGTACTCCTGCAGGTCGGTGTGCTCGTGGTTGTTGATGCGCACAAAGCGATGGCCGGTCACGTGCGCCAGGTGCTGCACCATGGACGTTTTGCCGGCCGACGTGGGGCCCTGGATCAGCACGGGGTAGCGCGAGCACATGACGGCACGTGCCAGACCGCGCAGCTTGGCGGCCACCGAGGGCGTGGCGATAAACGGCGGGGCGTCCAACGACGGCTCGGCGCCGGAGCGCAGCCAGAAGCCCTCGACCAGCACGCAGTCGGGGGCCGGCGTCGGCGGCACGTGCGACATCATCGCCGGCGTCATCCCGGGCACGGCGTGCTCGGCCAGCGCCTGCAGCACGAGCGCCTGGGACGCGGCGTCGAGCTGCGTGGCGAAGGTCATGGTCAGGCCGTCGGCCAGGGCGCGGCGCAGGGAGTAGGCCGCCTGGTGCTCGCGCGCAAACGTCAGGGCGCGCGTCAGCGTGCGCAGGCTGTAGTGCGGGCGGGCGCCGGCGCCGTCGACCAGGCGGTGCTCGGCGGCCAGGCGCTTCGCAGCGGCGTAGAAGGCGATGACGCCGCGGGCCACGGAGTCGGCGGCAGTGGGCAGGTGGGCGCGTACGATGGCGAGCAGGTCGTCGGGGTGTGCGTCGGGCGGGTGCACGTAGAACTCGGCGAATGCGCGGCGCAGACCGGCGGGCAGGTCGCGTTTGCCGACGTCGGTGGCCGGGTTCATGCAGGCGAACAGCCGGAAGTCCGGGTGGCAGGCGATACGCTCGCCGGTTTCCGCCAGCACCAGCGACCGGGCGCCCGACGGCTGCAGCAGGCCGCCCAGGCACGCCAGGGTTTCGGCCGTGGCCAGGTTGGCTTCGTCCAGCAGGATCCACCCGCCCGTGCGCGCCGCCTGCACCAAAGCGCCCTCGGCGAAGGCGAACGCCACGCGAGCGCCCCTTACGGCTTCAAACGACGCGACGCGCGCGGCGAACTCGCGCCACGCGGCGTGCAGCGAGCTCACCTGCTCGGCGGCGGCCACGCGTGCCTTCTTGCTGGCGCCCGCACGTGCCAGCATCTCCTCGGCCATCTTGACGGCCGCCTGGAATAGCCGCGCCAGGCGGCGCCAGTCGCGACGCGCGTGCGCCTGCCGAACCGAATCAAGGAACGCCATGTTCTTGCTGGTCGACGCGGTGCGCGCAAACAGGGCGTCGAAAGTCTCACGCAAAGCCAAAGCCACGGCCGCGGTGTCCACGGGGCGGAACCCGCCGAGCAGATCCGACGCGTCGCTCTGCTGCGACAGGTTGAACACGGCCAGTTTGCGGTTCGACAGCGCCGCCAGTTTCTGCACCACGGTGGTCTTGCCCGTGCCCGTCTCGCCGGTCAGAAGCACGGGCGTCGCGAGCTGCACGCAGCAGGCGATGCGTTCCAAAAGACTGCGCGCATGACGTGTCTCGGCAAATGGACTGCGTTCCTTCTCGCCGGCGGCTGAGGCGGCGGGGCAGTCGAGGCGCGCGCGGCCGACGCGTACGTGGTGCGCGGCACGCACGATCTCTGGCACGTGCTGGTCGAAATACTGGTCGACGCGCGTGGCGGCTACGCCCAGGGCACCGCCCAGCGTGCGCAGCAGCGAGCGCCAGCGGGCGTAGTCGGGCTCACGCATAGCGAACGCGTCAGCGGCCTCGACGAACGCCCGGAACGCGTCCGTGGTGCCTCCGCCGAACACCTGCAGCCGCGCGCACCACGCCAAAAGATCGCGCGTCGTCAGCACGCCCGCGGCGTCGCCCAGGGATGAGCGCACGCGGGCGAAGGCTTCGGCCAGCTGGGCGGCGGGGGCGCCGGCCAGCGCGCGGTGCACGCCGCCGACCACCAGCGCGGCCTCTGCGCCGCCGGGCGCCTCCACGTGCACGCGCGTCCACGCGCTGCTGGCCAGCAAACCCGTGCGCGTATGCGCGTGCGTGCCCGCAGTGGCGAACAGTCGGAAGCGCACGTGCGCGGGCACTTCCTCGCCGCGGCTGGGCACGAACAAACGCTGGGACTCGAGCAGGGGCGCCAGGGTCTGCGCCACGTCCGCCGCCGCGCCGTCGATGTCCTCGACCAAAACCCAGTGGCCCAGCCGCACCGCCTGCGTCAGCAGCCCGGCGCGCCACTCGAAGTCGCCGGCGCGCTGCGTGGTGACGTAGCTGCCCACCAAAGTTTTCGCGTCCATGCTGCTGCTCAGGTGCAGGGTCACCAGCTCGTGGCCCGTCCGCCGCGCCGCCCACTCGACCAGCGCCGTCTTGCCCGCCCCCGCAGCGCCCACCAGCAGCACGGGCTCGCGCCGCGACGTGGCCAGCGCCAGCGCATGCGCGCTCTGCGCCACCGTCGGCGTCACCACGAAGCTGCCGTCGTCACGTGCTGCGCCCATCTGCGCATGCAGCAGCACGCCGCCGACGCTGGCCACGTTGCTGCTCAGCCGTTGCTCGTCGAGCCACCGGTGCTCGGCGCCGCCGTCCAGCGCCCGCCACAGCCCCTGCGCCACCACGTCGCCGCCGAGCCGGACCATGCGCCGCTGCGCCTGCTCGTCGAGCTGCTGCGCGCCGAGACGCAGCCACGTGCGCACGCGCACACGCAGCGCGTCGCATACGTCGGCAGTGTCGGCCAGCTGCGCGCGTCCGGCGTCGGTCAACCCGCGTACGGCCGCCAGGCCCTCGGTGGCCAGCATCCGGACGACCGGAGGGGAGCCCGGCGCCAGCAGCTGCGTCCACGCCGACGCCCAGTCCCACGCCGCCGGCTGCTTCGCGCACTCGAGCATCCGCCGCAACAGCCTAACGCCCACCACAGCCAATGCCACAGCCTGCGCGTTTTCATGCCTTGCGGCTGCGTCGGCGGCCATCTGCGCCAGACACTGCGCTGGCGCGTGTTGCTCAAAGTACGCCATGGCGATGCTGCTGATTTGCGGCGCAGTGCCGACGAGTATTGCGCTGGCGTAGGCTACGGCTGCGTGCGCTGTTGCTGAGGACATGTGGGATGAGGCTGTCGTCCACCGTGACGCTAGTTCCACGAGGATTGGCCGGAACACGGACCCGACAAGCAGGGTGAACGCTCCGTCCGTCCACGTGGTATGCGGCCGCCCCTCCACATCGTCTTCGCTCAGCTGCGCGGCTACTGCGTCTAGCGTGGTGCCTTCGGCCAGCAGCAGCCCGGAAATGTCCGTCAGCAGGCCGTCGGCCGTCTCGTTTGTCGCCGGTGCCTGCGTTACTTTTGCCAGCAGCGTGGTTGCGGCCGCTGGCACCGCAATGTTCTCGTGAGCGAGCTGTGAGACCAGATACGCGATCGTGCGTGGCAGATCGATGCTCAGCGGATCAACGTCCGTGATTGCAATGCTCTGCTCAAACGAGCGCTGCTCCGTCCGTCCGCTCGTCGTTGCAGTAGTATCCTCTGACACTCCAATTTCTCCGTTAGACTCTGCTGTCGGTGTAGCCAGCTCTAGCCGTGCCAGCCCGCGTTTGACCGAATCCAGCTCTCTCCGCTCACTGGGGTTTTCTACCGGTGTCATCCGTGCTTTGTCTCTGCAGATGATGACCGTTTATATATGTGTATGTGTGTGTGTGTTTTTGTATATGCTGTCGCCTTCTTCACTCTATGTGTCGTTATTCCCCAAGGTTTACACGCTGTGAACCGGCTGTCGCAATAGTAGGTGAATATACAATCTTTTAACGGCTTTTTGAGAGTAGAGAGTACAACGCCCGTCTGTCCGTTTTTTTTTTTTCTTGCTCCACTTGAAAATTTTATTCTTGATCCAGCGCAGCTCGATCTCTTTTTTTTTCTTCTTCCAATCGACTCGGATGAGCCGACGAGTCGCCTGCTTTTCTCATTCAACCTGACCTGTGTGGCGTTCCGCATTTAACTTGAACTTGGCGCGTATCACATACGCTGACCTACTTTTGTTTCTTAATTTACTTTCACACTTCCACACACACACACATACTCACTTTGTAAAATGGCCTCCACTCCTACATCTGCCACTGCCTCAGACCCGCTGGTGCTTCTGCGCCAGTTCACTATCCACAACCGGCCCATCGAGCTGCTCGACTCCGACGGGAATCTAACAACAGACCTGCTCAAAACCGCCACCGTGCGTTTCGGCGACGAAGCCTCCTTCCCGCGCGACGCACCCACCAGCTACTCGCGCAGCAGCAGCGACTCGGACCACTATACGCTCTCTGCTGTTTTGTATTTTCTTGACCACAGGGACCAGAGCTTCTACGAGTACATGAAGCTGACAAACTCCATGGGTCTGCAGAATGTGTCCTTCGGCGACCGCGCCGCTTTGCTCGACTATCTTACTGGTAAAACAAACACTCTGGTTTCTGCCGCTGCATCGGCTGCTGCTGCTACTACTACTGGTAGTAACGGTGCCTTAAGCTCTGCTTCAGCCTCGGCGAGCAGTGGGAAGCGCGCTAACGCAGATGCCGCAAATGACGGCAGTCGCAGCAGGGCGCGGCTTGATGGAAACGGCTCCTTTTCACGCAACAATGACGCTACGCGAGAGGTCGTTAGGAGGGAGCGTGTTCTGATCACTACGTCGAGCGTGCTGAGCAGCACCAAGAGCTTTACTCGTGTACCTGACCTAATTAAGGAACTGTTCCCGCCCAAGAATGCACCCAAGGGCCCTGACGGCAAGCCAATTGTTACCTCTACCAAACATGGCTCTGGCTCTGCTGTCGGTACGTCTGCATCTGCTAGCTCTGCGACCAACGGCACCAAGTCTTCTTCGCACATGCGTGCGTCGCAGCGCAAGCGGGCAAACCCAATAATCATTGTCCCTGCTGCCACCACCGCCATGATCAACATGTACAACATTGAGGATTTGCTCAAAGACCATCAATTCTCCGACGGCCGGGCCATCATGGAAAGGGGCGAAGCAAAACCCCGCGAAATATTCATCGAACACACTCTTTCGCGTAGCGACCAGCGCTTACGCTTCCGCGTCGTCGACTCTGTGCAGGATTTTACAGAGGCTGACTGGAACAGCCTCGTCTGCGTCTTCACTCAGGGCGCCCCCTGGCAGTTCAAAAACTGGATCTGGAAGTCGCCCGAAAATATCTTCCAGAACACGCTTGGCTTTTATCCAAAGTACAACGACGAAAAACTAAAGGAATCTATCAAGACTTGGGGCATATCGGTGTTAAACATTGAGCGCACTAAGCGGCACATGGACAAGGCTGCCGTCGTCGGCATGTGGACGGCGATTGAACAGTACATTGCAACCAAAAAGCCCGAGTTTTTCAACTGACTCTTTAATAAACATGTATAAAACGAAAAAAGTAAAAAAATGAAATAGAAACTCACCTCTAATGCACTTACATGGGTGTTGCTGCGGTAGCAATCTTCTGTGCATCCAGTCCGCCAAGCGTGGCAATGTTGCCGATATGTGGCAAAACAAGAGCGTTGTAGCGATACGCCGTTGGGTCATTAGTCTGCGCAGCTTGTGCCTCGGCAATCGTCGAGTAGTACAGTCCGGTCACGCCAAACAGAACCGGCTGTGCTGCTCCAGATTGTACAACAAATCCGATAATTGGGTCTCCGCCCAAAAAGTCTGCAGTTACTTTCTGCTTGTCCACAGGCTGTGTGCAAAGGAAGTCGCGCTTAGTGTACCCGGGCAGAAGCAGCTCGCAAGCATCGTCACCACCCTGTGACAGAGTCAGCAGTGGGTCGCCCTGCGTGTTCGTCGTGTTATATGTAGCCATGGTAGTAGTCTGTGAAACCGGGCTGCTGCTCAGAAGAATTTCCTTGACTGTGTCGCTGAGAGTCAGCGGCTCGCTGAGCACAATTGTTGCAAAGTTCTGGCACTTGTTGATATCGATCGTCTTGACGGCATTGCCGGTGACAGTTGTTGTGTCAAGGAATCGGTCATCAGTTCCAGCAACAATGCGCCATTCACCACTACCATATTTTTTACTTGGGTTTTGACTTTGTGCACATGCTCCACTTGTAACAAGAATTGTTTCTGAAATAATCGTTGCTGCGCATCGCCTGTGCATTCCGGTAGTCTTTGATGACCAGAATAGCCCAGCAATAAAAGTTGCAGCTGAGAGTCTTGCTGAGACTGTACCATTGGTTGACAGAGCTGGAGTTGTAAAACTTGTAGGTGATACAGTGGATACGTTGCTTGTGGTGTTGCTAGAGCTAGCACTAGTAGTATCCCCATTGCTACTGCTTGAGCTGGTAGAACTGATATCCAAGGTCTGGGCAGATACTTGGATAGCACATAGTACCATAAATAGGGTCGAAACAACAGACAAAAGACGTGTCATAGTTATTATTTTAAAAATTGAGCTTGTATAGGCGGCGGAATACTATCAAGAGGTGTAGAAAATAAGTGGAAAAAGTGTTTTGGAAATAAATAGAGTAGTAGACTGAGTATTAGTGAAAAAGACAAAATAAAAAATGCAGAGAAAATCTGGGCAAATTCTTTATATTTAAAATTCAAAGAATTTTTTATATAAAAAATTGTTTGCTTTTCCTTTTAAAAAAAAAATGTGAAACCTCTCTTTTCTTTTAATATGTTTTCGTTTTTACCCATTGCAGCTAGAGAACAAAAGACAGTCAAAAAAGTATCAGAAATAGTCTAAACTTCTTTAACAAAAAACAAATAATTAGATACTTACTGGTAGCTGCTACATCTCAATATTTTAATTTTTGATTGTTAATATGAACCTTTCATTAGATTTTCTTTTTTTTTTAAAAAGAAATATATTTATTTAAGGATCACCTTTAGTATAGGTGGCCCCCACTTCACGTGATTGTTTTCAAAAGTTATGGGTGTTAAAAAATATAAAACCCTTCTGACCCCTGGCTCTAAACAAGTGTCATCGCGCTAAATACTTTTCTAAAAATTATACGTGATAAAAAATTAAAATTACTTTTATTATAATTTTATAAACTGAACGTCAAATTTAAACATGTTTTGTTGTTTTTATGAATAAAAGTTTGAAAAGAATTACATGGTTTTTTTGCGTTTTAACAATTCCCGAGAAAGTCAGTAAGATGTTCATGTGTTTTTCTTTGTCCATAATGGTTTAAACATATCAAATAGTTGTGTAAACACGTTTTTCAACTAAAAAGATTGCAAAGTAAAAATTGTATTAAAGAATAAGAAGACAAATGGTCTAAAAGGCGCGAATATGTCAATAAAATAATCACGCTTTCTCACCCCATAAGCTTGTACAAAACGTCACGTGAAGTGCGGGCTATCTTTACTAAAGGTAAACCTTTATTTAATAATAGTTGTAAGCCGGGGTCTTCCCAGATGCGGAGAAACCGGCTTGCGTTGTATACAGGGGTCCAGAGAGCAGGTAACTTTAACTCTCGTGTATTAATAAGAAATAAATAAGGCAATTGAAAAATACACAGCATTTTGAAAATGGGCTTCTCTAAATGTTGGAAATTTTTTCTTACGTGTCGGAAAAATAAATGCAATCCATTGGCTGCTCGTATGCACGTGATAACCACCGCAGATTATGGGCTTGCTACGCTAGCGTGTTAAAATATTAATCGCACTGTATAAGTCACATCTCAGCTGGCAAACCGATGCTCGCAACTCTAACTTTTTTCTCGCTCACTTTTCTCTTCTTTGTTTCTTATTTTATATGTGTATACTCTGTTATTCTCTCTTTAATGCAAAACTAGTACGGGTTTTTTAAAAAAATTTTAACGCAAATGTTAAGCTTAGGAGCAACATGCCTATGGAAAACTCAAATTCACAACGTCACCCATTCGGTTAATTATAACTATTCTTACTTCTTATCTTGCATGCACAGCAGCCACCTTTTTAACCTTGGCGCACAGCTGCCACATTTCTAACCCAGTCGCTGACTAGCCGCCTTTCTAACCCCTGCGCATGCCGGCCATTCTTCTAACCCCTACACACGCTAAATACTCTTCTAATCCCAACACGCACATGCAGCGACTGCATTTGTATGTTTTTTTATAGTTTTTAATAAAAGTATTTATGTCAATAGATTATTAAGTTATAACTGCATTATAAAAATATGTTAACGTTTTAATTGTGTAGTTTGTCAAATTTACCTAGATTTCTTTACAAAACAATCTGTAGTCGGCCAGTAAGCAAAAAGGATAATATGCAAGCACAAATGTAACATATAGTTAAGCGTAAATCATATGTAAACATTTTTACAGGAGTAATTCCAGAAATGACCGTCAGCAAGAATCATAGACAGCAGCAACAACCAAGCAAATTTATTATAATATATAAAGATTGTTTTAAATATGTTGCGTTTTTGCACTTTAAATAAAGAAATTATAGTAGTAACATACTTGTAAAACTTTTACGTTCTCAAATCCTTATTTTTCAACGGATAATAATAGTCATAATTATCTAATTATCTGCGTTTACTAAGTAAAAGTACACAGACATAAAGGGACTTTGTCTGCCGCGGCTTTCAAAATACTAAATTTATTACTTTTTTTAATAATCAAACTACTTTTGTAGCTTCTAGTTATATTTATTAAACAGAAAAGTTATATCTAGATTAGCCGTTAATTTTTGCTAGAATCTGCAAGCCGCGAGCTTAGTTTATAGTATTTATTTTAATTTAAAATATTACATATGTAAAAATATACTTTGTTATGTTAAATATATAAATATTAAAAAACTGTCTCATTTCTTAGAAAATATATTGTCCACATTATCTGACTATATGTTATGATGCATACAAAAAAATTATTAAATACACAATATTTCATCACAAGGTAAATTATACTATTTGCTTTCATGTTTGCCGTCTATTCTCATTGTATTTTAATAAACTTGAAGATAGTTATGAGTAAAAAAATAAAGAATAAAATATTAGAATATATAAAAAAGCTATAAAAACTTTACACAAACACCTATATGATATCACCGAAATTTTTAGAATGCCAAATGAGTATGTTATTATTAATGGATGGAATAACGAGACAAACACTACTATATTAAGTAACTACCAAAAATTCTGGAAGACAAACTGATTGCTTCAGTCCGTCTTATGCTGCTGTATGGAATTGTTGCCTGATGCTTGTATGTTATCAAAGCAAGCTTGTTCAAGGCGGCGTGTACAAGCTCGGCTTTATGTCAAGCATGTGCAATCACAGAGTAAATTACACCAACCTGTGTGCTTGCACAAAAGTCAAGTAAAATCAGTCGTCGTGTCTGCGCAAAAATAATATAAAAGTTGCTCACATGTTCGTGCTAAAGGTAAGAAAAGCCGCTGGCCTGCGCATGCAAAAATTAAAAGCAGTTGCCGTGTGAGCTTAAGAAGATAGTTTTTTTGCATGTTTTTAAACATAAAATCACCATTAATGTAGGTGCGTGTAAAAGTTAGTAAAGTGTTTGGCACACGCAGGGGTTAGAAGGATGGTCGGCATACACAGGGGTTAGAAAGGTAACCTCCGTGCGCAGGGGTTGGAAGAGTATCCAGCATACGTATGGGTTAGAAGGATGGCCGGCGTGCGCAGGGGTTATAAAGGCGGCTGGTATGCACAGGAGTTAGAAAGGCGGTCAACTTGCGTAGGGGTTAGAAGGATGGCCGGCATGCGTAGGAGTTAGAAGGGCGGTCAGTTTGTGCACAGCGACAGGTTTAAAAGGTGCAATTAATATTTTAACACGCTAGCGTAGCAAGCCCATAAACTGCGGTGGTTATCACGTGCATACGAGCAGCCAATGGATTGCATTTATTTTTCCGACACGTAAGAGAAAATTTCCAACATTTAGAAAGGCCCTTTGAAAATTTACACAGCAAATAAACCGGTTTTTTCGGAAAACAGGTTTTCAAAACGATCGCCGCTAAAAATGGCACTTTTGCCCCCTGTCTCAGCCCCCCCCCCCCCCTTTGCGGCTGCTGTAATCTTGATTACTGCTGCCGTTCAAGGTAGACAAACAGGCGCGCTATATGAGCTGAAAGCTAACTCAGCTCCATGCAGCTAAGTTGTCAAGTTAATCTCTTACCAGCTATTAAATGCAAGAATTTTCAGCAGCCAACTTTAACGGCACTTCTTTTGATACTGGTGCCAGCCTCTTTTGCCTAATATTATACAGTTTATTATTTTATACTTTTTTTTTAATTAATTGTTTCAATTTGTTGAAGTACCGTCAAACGTTCAACCGCTATTATGTGCGACTAACGCTTAAACCCTTCTAACCCCTGACGCTAACCAGTAAGCGTAGCACCCGTCTAACCCCTTTGCTAGTTGGCAAGCGCAGCGTCCTTCTAATCCCTTGATATGTACCTGTGGTGACGAAGTAATTATTCAATATTGATATACAGTGGAGACAGTAAAAGCACTACAGCCAATGGAATACCTGGCAGAGAGCACGATGCCTTTCTAAATTAAAGAAAAGTGTTGGCGTGAGCAACAGTATGATTATAGTATTGCCAAGTTTGGATGAGTGCTGCTGGCATTACGAGCAAAGTTACACTAAATTACTATATTGAAAATTAATAAATACAAATTTATTGAAATACTAAACAACTATTTTTTTATTTTTAGAACACAATTTTGGCAAAAACGTGAGATTAACTTTACTAACATTGTCTTAAACTGATAATATAGGTGTTCTGCCACCGGTGCTGCTAGACTTTCAAAGGTTGTTATTGTACTAATGTCAAAACTGATACGCAACCAGAACAAAACAGTGATATTTCCAGTGTCAATATGCCAAGCAGTTAGAATAGCGCTGTGTTTGACGTCTAGAGCAAGAACTAGGAGGCAATTGGACTTACCTAAGAGTTATTATGGTGCTGCGCTACTTGCCTGATGCTGAGGTGTTGGAAAGGCACTGCGCTTGCTGGCTGATGGAGAGGTTTGAATAGTGCTGCGCTTGGTAACTGACGGAGGAGTTAGAAGGGCGCTGCTCTGGTAGTCTGGTTCTGTAGGCTATGTAAATTCAATAACATTCCACCGTTTATAGTGTCCAAATGTGCGTCGTTACTTAGGTCGTTTCTTCAATTTGTCTATTTAAATTACACATAAAATAAAAAAATAGTGAAATTTAAAATAGTTCACAAAAAGTGCAATTAAAGATGAATGAAGTATGGCTAAGCATAGGTGGGAGTGCCGTTAGATATGACCATATAAACTACACCGTCAACTAAGACAGCTAAGGGATAATCACATGATTATTTATGGAGAGCTATCGGGTAAGATGAAACTATAGGCTAAATAATCTGGTCTAAAAAACCGTTGACGCCTGAGGCTAAATGCTCATATAGCTTACTCAGTTCGCCAACTACGAGCAACGGCAGTGATCTAGATCATGGCAGTTGCTAAGGGGGGTGAGGCAGGGGGGCAAAATGCGATTTTTTTCACCATCGTCAGATTTTAAAACCTGTTTTCCGAAAAAACCGGTTTATTTGCTGTGTAAATTTTCAAAATGCTGTGTATTTTTCAATTGCCATAAATAAAAGTAAATAATAGCGCGTTAGCGACTTTAAAGTGGTTATGTGAAAAAGTAAGAGAGAGAACTCTTCTTGGTAGCCGCGCTATAAAGGCTCTTGTAGGGACTCGACGTCCAGCAATGCCTACGAGTGTGATCGACGCGGCCAACAGGTTTGGCCGATTGGGTGGGTCGGAGCCCAGAAACTACAATAGTTAGTCTTTTTGAAGTACTATCTGGCAATATTAAAAGTATGTGTCGAAACAGTGTTGAAAGTCTTCAAGATAGCTAATGTAAAGCTTGTGTTCCCATGTTTTTTACATGACTGACATTGACAAACTTCTTGCCACAAAGCTTGTTCTTGATACTTGGGAAAAGCCTAAATTTGCATGGTGCAAAATTGGGATAGTGGGAGGTGCTTTAATAATACAGTGTTTGCAAAATGTTTTAGACGTTGACGTCACCTTTATATTTACCTACACATCTTTTTTCATTTATCAAATAAAATGCTGTCATCTACTTTTTTATGCTTTAAAACAAGCATTTGAGTAGTTTGATCAGTGGCCATTAAGCTGCAATTTTTAAGGCTTTTTTTAGCATTAAGACAAAAAATTAATTTTTGTACTGCCTCTTCTTATTTTTTATATTTAACCAAAATTTACACAGTTATAGACATTGTTAGTAGAAATATGCTAGCAAAATATTATACAATTTAATTTACTACTTTGGGAGCTTTACTCTAACTAGTGTGCACAAGAAATTTTTTGATAAAGTCTGATTGTTAAAAAAATGACTTGGGGTAAAGCTTCTGC
>JANBSE010000129.1:0-16893 GCA_027578475.1 Coemansia sp. RSA 2607
AGCAAGGAAGACGTGGATGCAGCCGTGCAGGCAGCCTACGGGGCGTTCCATGACGGACCCTGGGTCAACGAGTACTCTGGCGCCCAGCGGCGCGACGCCCTGCTCGCCGTGGCAGCGGCGATTGAACAACACCGCTCGGCACTCGAGTTGATCGAGAGCATCAACGTGGGAAAGCCGATCGCTGATGTGCGTGTCGAGGTGGATGACACCATCGACCTTTTTAGGCATTTCGCGGGATACGCCGATAAGGTCGAGGGCCGGCATATTGCGTCGCAGACCAACCAGAAGCTCGAAGGGTACACCGTAAAGGTCCCCGTTGGAGTAGTCGGCTTTATCAATGCTTTCAATTACCCACTCAACCTGCTTGCCTGGAAGGTCGCCCCGGCGCTGGCAGCCGGATGCACAGT
Organism: Coemansia sp. RSA 2607; assembly: GCA_027578475.1. Classification (NCBI taxonomy): domain Eukaryota; kingdom Fungi; phylum Kickxellomycota; class Kickxellomycetes; order Kickxellales; family Kickxellaceae; genus Coemansia; species Coemansia sp. RSA 2607. The sequence goes on from JANBSE010000129.1 coordinate 408, forward strand.
CGTGTTCAAGCCTGGACCACAGACACCCCTGACTACGCAGTATTTCGCATATTTGCTTGAGACGACAGGGCTGTTCCCTGAAGGTGTTTTTAACGTTGTTTTGGGTGGTGCGCAGGTCGGCCAGGCATTGGTAGACCATGATTTGGTTGACAAGGTCGGGTTTACCGGATCAGTGGCAACGGGTAAACATGTGATTCGATCGACTGCATCTACAGCCAACGTGCGGGCAACATCAGTTGAGCTTGGCGGAAAGAGCCCCGGTGTTGTCATGCCCGACGTTGATCTTGAAAGAACAGCCAAACTGGTGGTCAGCGGATGCATGGGCAATGCAGGCATGAACTGCAACGCCCTGACGCGCCTCTGGGTGCACCGGTCGATATACGATGCCTTTATGCCTCTGCTGAAGAAAGCAGCCGAAAGCATTGTTCTGGGCACACCCCAAGACGACTCGACCGAGATGGGCCCACTGATCGACCGCCGCCAGTACGACCGCGTGCTCGAGTACATCCGCATCGGCCGGTCCGAGGACCACGCCAACGTGCTGACCGGTGGCGAGCCCCTCCCAGACACGTCTGGGTACTGGGTGCGTCCAACCATCTTTAGCAACGTGTCGCCTGAGGCGCGCATTGCAAAGGAGGAGATATTCGGGCCCGTGTTGTCTGTGCTCGAGCCGTTTGACAGCCTGGATGAGGTCATTGAGGTTGAGCGAAAGAGCGAGTTTGGTCTGGCTGCGGGTATTTTCACGCGCAGCCACAAGGATATCGCCAAGTTTACGCGCCGGATGCGCTGTGGTACTATCTGGGTCAACAACTACAATGCGCTGTACTCGTACCTGCCATTTGGCGGCTTCCGCAACTCGGGCTTTGGTCGTGAGCTCGGCTATGAGTCCTTTGACGGGTATCTGGCGACCAAGGCAATCATTGACGACGTCTCAAGCGAATAAATATTCTCTTTTCTTATTTTTAAAATGTTTTTCATCTCAGTTCACCTTTGACTGCACGCGTGTGCGACGTTGATGGTTTGCACACCATTGAAAGCGGCAGTGCGGGAAAAATCAGACAAGCAAGGCCCTTCTTTTGTGTCATTTCTGTTCTTTTGCTTTCCCCACATCCTTTGTGTTTTGAATTCCGTTTTTCTTTCGCACTTTATTGTATTCCTTTTTTCCCCCATCTAACCTCGACCTACAAACTGTAATTAATCCGCGACAATGAGCTGGAAGGGGTTCAAGAAGGCGCTGGAGCGTATGCCGCACCAGTTACAGTCTAAAATTGGCCGGGGCTCCGGCACAGTCGACCCTGAATACGACGAGCTTACCCAGCGCTTTGTGCAGCTCGAAAATGACACAAAGGGTCTGTTTGAACAGACCGCGCAGTTCCGCGACAGTATTCGCTCGATGCTCGTCTACCAAATCTCGTACTTGGAGCAGATTCTGGCCGTCTACCGACCCATCAGCACAGACCCCGATGGCATGGCGCAGCCTGTCGGCAGCTATGTCGACGAAGGCGCGTCACCCGAGCTGCTGCGTGTTGCTGAAGAGTTTCACTCGCGCGTCATGGGTATCAAGACCAGAGTTGACCCGCAGCTCGAGGCCCTTGACCTAACCGTAGTTGGTCCCATCCAGGAGATGATGGCCATGATGCGCAACGTGCACCGGGTGATGCAGAAGCGCGACCACAAGAAAATTGACTACGATCGCTTTAAGAGCGCTGTTGAGAAGGCTGAGGCCAAGGAAGGTAGCGAGGGCCACAGACGCTTAGGCGAAGAGAAGGCGTACCAGAAGCACGCGGCGCAGTACCAGGAAGCCTCGCGCCAGTACGTGTACTTTAACGATATGCTCAAGGCTGAGCTACGCCAACTTTTGGATCTGCGACAGGCGTTTATTGATCCTATTTTTATCAAGTTCTTCCGCATGCAGCATCAGCTGTACTCGAGCCTGTTCCACCAGTTTTCAGACGCTGCAAGAAACTGTCCGGCATTTGACCTGTCCACGCCTGTTATTGTAGGGTGGCAGCAGAAGTGGGGGAGGGCTGAGCAGACGCTTGGCTCGATTGACCTGTGGGGTCAAGGCCATATGGCCGTGGCGCCGCTCAACGTTCAGGAGACTAACAAGGGCGTGTTTGACACTTTTAAGGGCACCTTCAAAAAGAAGGACAAGAGTGAGACCCCCTCGGCAGCATCTGTGTTTAACGGCGAGTCGCCGCAGCCACCGGCAAACTCCGGCCAGTATGGCTCGGTTGCACCGTATGGTTCTGGAGGTTCACCGAATCCGGGCGCTCTTGGTGCTGGGTCCTACGGCGCCGCAGGGGCTGCAGCAGCCAGCCCGTATCCGCCACCCTCTTCAGCAGCCGGTCCTCCTGGAGCACCCGCCGCTAGCCCTTACGCTGGAGCTCCGGGAGGATACCCGCCAGCGACTGGAGCCCAGCCACCAAAGGCGTCACCATATGGAAGCTACCAGTCTTCGTTCCCGGCGGAAAGAAGCAACAGTATCGCTTCGGGCACTTCGGCGGCACCGCCGGCTAACGACTCACCGTATGGAAACTACCAATCGTCGTTCCCTGCAGCCACAGCTGGGCAGTCGTCGATGTCATACGGAAGCCCCATGCAGCAGCACTCTGGCGCACCGCCACCTGCATACGGCACTGGACCTGCCGTCGCCCCACCTCCTGAAAAGCCGCGTGTGTCTCCTCCAGGGAACAACAATGTGCAGTTTGTTGAGGCTTTGTATGATTACTCGTCGCAGACGCAGGGTGACTTGTCATTCAAGGAGGGTGACCGCATTGAGCTTATCCAGCGCACTGCGGCCAAGGACGACTGGTGGACAGGTCGTCTGAATGGCGTAGTTGGCGTGTTCCCTGGCACATATGTCAGCGACCCGAAATGAATTTTTACCCTCCAGCATTTCGACTTTGCTTTAATGAATATTTGTGACGTCATTGTGAACAAAGCGATCACTCGATTGTGTGACGTGCCTATAAAAGAACGTGGTCTGGCGAGCGATTTCCCTCTTCTCTTTTGACTAAACTACGCTTATTGCTTATATTATATTCGGAGAATATTTCCTCTATAATATTATCATGTCTGCTATTCTACGTGCTTGGACTGCCGTTGCTGCCGAAAGACCGCTGACAACGCTAACGGTCACTAATGGTGTTCTTGGCGGTCTAGGTGACATACTAGCTCAGACAATCGAATCGCACAACGAGCGGCATCGCTTCCGCTGGGACTACCGACGCACTCTCCGATTTGTAGCGTGGGGCTCGCTCTGCGCTCCGCTATTTCACAAGTGGTATTTAGTACTGAATCGTGCCTTCCCTCTTCCAAGCCAGAGTTCAGGAAAAGCCAATTTTATCTATGCAGTGTCGAAACGCGTCGCCACAGATCAGCTGGTATATGCGCCCCTGGGTATTGCTGGCTTCTTTGTTGCAATGAACTTTATGGAGGGAAAAGACTGGGTCTCCGCGAAACGGCGACTAAACGAGTTTTACCTGCCTACGTTGAAGGCAAATTACGCAGTGTGGCCGGCAGTGCAGGCAGTGAACTTTGGATTTGTGCCGGTTCTTTACCGCGTGCCATTTTCAAGCGTTGTCAGCATATTCTGGAACGCTTTTATGTCGTGGGCAAATGCGCAGTCGGCCAGCAAGATTGAGCTGCCAGTCGAGATGCCGCATATGACTGTCGAGGCGGCGCAGGAAAAACAGCTACAGGCGCGTTTGGACGAGAAACAGAAAAACGAGCTTGCGCGATAAGTGCAGTGTAAATTATAATATATAAATTGGAAGTTCTCCTATACCAAATGAAGTTGCTTTCTTCGTTTGGCTAAAGTTTTGCGGGTCAGTTAAGCAGGTCCACTGGAGTATCTGCGTCCTTGATACGTGATTGCACTGAGTATCCCAAAAGTAATCGGGGTTTATAATGTATTTATTATTTAAACGAGCGACCATCTGGTAATTACTGGAGAAACCACATAACACCCGCCCTCTGTATTCTGTCAGCTCCATATGCATCGACGCACCAGCAATCAAAACAGCCACATCAGCCACACGTTTAACAATGGTATAGCAGAACAGCACGATACCGGCGACAGCGACGATGCGATCAATGGACCGATTGTATTCAGCTGCGCCAAATGCAGAACAATACTGGGCGATACATTTGCCTACGTATCATCGCTTCCCGAGTACAACCTCTTTGGACTGCAGGCTGTGCCTAGCAGTGTTGTCTGTGCTAAAAGCAAGAAAACAACTGACGAGGGCATATTCCACGAGCTTAGCTGCGCTGAATGCCAAGCAGTGATTGGACGACGCTACCTGACAACGATCGAGGGCATGGATTCAATACGGAACACATTTGCGCTGGACATCAGTAAGGTGCTGACATACGAGCTGGGCAAATGTCTCAAGGGTGAGGATTTAGCAAAGCAGACTTTGCCTCCACCAGAATTCTATACGAGCGTCAGCTTCCACGAGGATATGACGATGGTGAAAAACAACGTTACAGCGATTGCCGCTCGTCTGCAAAAGCTCGAGCAGGCGCTGGCGCGCAACACGGCAACGAGCCCGCGGACTCCAGTGAATCCACGCAAGAGACAGTCTGCTAGCGGAGCTGAGTTATTGCCAGTTGACCCATCCAAGCGGTTCGGAAGATAGTAAAACATGCATTGTTCTATTTAAAAGTTCTAATTTTAAAGCAACTGCATTTTCCCTTCTTTTTTCTTTTGTTGCTTGCTGAAGTTTCAAATACATCATTTACAACAAATCAGTTAACACACCATGCGGTACTATATACGGAACCCAAAGACAAAGGTTGTCGTCTCAAGTAGCCTTCTGCCTCCGGCTCTACAGAGAGACACTGAACTATACGCGCGAATTACCAAGATGTGCGGGCTGCGTGAGGTAATGCGTGAGAAGCTGAAGAGCCAAAACAAGACAGAGGACTTGAGTCGTATCAGCACAGTATTGGCGGCAATACAGAACTATTTGGTAGAGCTGCACTGGTATGTCGGTTTCTTTGAGAGCAACCGTGAGGCGTTCAAGGACATGGTTGGCGTGGACTTTGTATGGAAGAGCGCCATAGTGCGCAAGCTGCCTGATGCAATGGGGCTCTCGCGGGCGCGTTACACCAAGCGCGGCGTAAACGGTGGCGGCGACAGTGACGGCGGAAACAATTCTGCAACTGGGCTGGGTGCACGTATTCTGGGAGGGCGGGCGGCAAAGCAGCGGCGCACACAGTCAACATCGATATACATGGAGCTTGGGTTTACGCTGCTCGCTCTTGCAGTTTCAAAATCAATGGCGGCGTACTCGAAGGTGGCGACGCTGGATACTGAAATCGAGTGCGAGACAATTAACGCAATGACCCCCGGCGCGCGTATCATCAGCGAGGAGGAGGGTGTGCTGGGTGTCGATGCGCTCAAGCGTTCAGCCCTTGAGCTCCGCGAGGCGGCAGGCATATTCCAATACATCATCGATCATGTTCTGCCGCATATCCGGGGAATCCGTCTTGGCGTGCCAGACCTGACGCCTGATATCCAGTACATGCTGCAGATGCTGTCGCTAGCAGACTCCGACAGACTATCCGTGCGTGTGTGGCTGCGCACAGACAAGAATCAGAACAAGACACCAAACATGCCAGCCAACCTGCTCTTGGGAATTCAAGAACGGTACGCAAACGCTGTTTCGGCTCTGCGCACCATGCAGAGCGGCGAGTTCCGCTGCGTGTCGTCGGAAATCCAAAACTACATGCGCGACGGTCAGCTTGTCATTCTGGCTCAGGCAATGGTGTATCTGGCGCAGGTCAACAGCGACAACCAAAAGTACGGAAACGCGGTTGGATTTATGCGCGATGCGCGGGAGCTTTTGGTAGAGGTTAAGAAGCGCAACGGATCGGTTTACGCGCATACGGCAGATATGCTGCTAAAGGGCCCGCTCGAACCACTGTACAGCCTGTATCGCCGCAACAACGACTCGATTAGCTTTGAGCCTGTGCCCTCTTCTGACGAGCTGCGTGCGCGACTGCCCTCTGGTCGTGCGCTGATGAGTCGGGCAATCCAATACTCGCCACCGGCCGCAGTCGCTTAAAACAACATTGGTGTGTGATCTGATGTTTGTTGCCAGATTATCGATCAGCCGTTAAACTTTTATTGTTTGTTGCAGTTTTGCCACGAAAACACACATTTCTTCTTTACAGTCAATTTTGTTTAAATTATCTTGTCTTTTGTTTCTTGCCATTCAAATAAACAATGTCAGACTCTGTTTCTTCGAAGCCTCGCGGCCAGATTTCAATTTCTCTGGGTACGTATGCTTGCATTGCTGTAATAAACACAAAACAATTCGTCCAGACTGGCAAATGTTTGGCAATCCAACTTTCTAAAGACAAATGCTTGCACTGCTTTCTGTAGAAGACGACGTGGACGATCTTTCAACTACTCTCGGAGGACTGTCGACTAATTTGGAGAAGACTCAGGAAAAACCTGCCGACAAAGAACCCACCAAGGATGCGAAGGCTACAGATGATACTAAGAACGACAAATCCTCAGATGTCAACGAGAATGATGCTGCTGAGGAAGAGGACGTCAATGATGATGAGCTAGAGGTAGAAGTGAAGTTGGCAGATATTCAAGCCGACCCGAACTCGCCCCTGTATTCGGTAAAGGACTTTTCAAAGCTGGGTCTGCACGAGAACCTGCTCAAGGGCATCTACGAGATGGGCTTTGTCAAGCCGTCCAAGATCCAGGAGCGCGCGCTTCCCCTGCTGCTGGCTAACCCGGCACGCAACATGATTGGTCAGTCGCAGTCTGGAACTGGAAAGACGGCTGCTTTTGTGTTAACTATGCTTAGCCGCGTTGACTACGATTTGGATCAGCCACAGGCCTTGTGCCTTTTGCCTTCGCGCGAGCTTGCGCGGCAGACCATGGAAGTTGTTGAAAAGATGGGCAAGTACACTCCGATGAAGGCAAAGTACGCTATTAAAGACTCGGTCAAGAAGGGAGAGACGATCGATGCGCATATAATCATTGGTACTCCCGGTACGGTCAGTGATCTGATCAGAAAGCGCGCTCTGCCTCTGGACAACATCAAGCTGATCGTCCTGGATGAGGCTGACAATATGCTGGACATGCAAGGTTTGGCAGACCAGACCATGCGCATCAAGGGATTCATAAAGCATCCGTGTCAGGCTGTTTTGTTCTCGGCGACGTTCCCCGACAACGTGCGCGTGTTCACCCAGTCGTTTGCGCCCAATGCCAACGAAATTAGACTGAAGGCCACCGAACTTACTGTTGACGGCATCAAGCAGTTCTACATGAACTGTCGCGACAGGGATCACAAATTCGAGGTACTTTCGATGCTCTACTCGCTGATGACTGTGGGGCAGAGCATTATCTTTGTTCGCACCCGTAAGACTGCGGAGGATATTGCCTCGAGGATGACAGCAGAAGGCCATGCTATTGTGTACCTTCACGGCACGCAGGAACTTACCGAGCGTGACAAGGTCATGGACAGATTCAGACACGGCGACATCAAGGTGCTCATCACAACCAACGTCATTGCCCGCGGAATCGACATTCAGCAGGTTAACCTAGTTATCAACTACGACATCCCTGTTGATGGCGACAATCGTCCAGACCCAGAGACATACCTACATCGTATCGGTCGCACTGGTCGTTTCGGCCGCACCGGTGCAAGCGTCAACTTTGTCCACGACGAAGAGAGTCTTGACCAGATGGAGGCTATCCAGGAGTCGCTTGGATGCAACATCACCATGGTTCCAACTGACGACTGGGAGAAGGCCCACAAGATTCTTAAGAAAGCACTGAAGTAATGTTCTGTCTTGAACCTCTGGGTGTACTTTGGACCATTAATCCTGTGCAGATCAATAAAAACCATATCAAATCTTTAAATTTTCCACTAAGCATTTCACATGTCAAAGCATGCGAAAAGTAACCCAGTCTGTGTAGCCCAGAATGGTTCTTAAGCTCATACAAAAAACATTTACGTGAGGTCGAATTTTACTCATGCAAAAACCCACACACGGGCTTGCATTCAGAAAGCACCCCAGACTTTGAATGTTTTTTGTCTTTTTTCATTGTTCTGGTCTCGATTTTTGTCTATTTCTTGTCTTTTATTTGATATAACAGTATTATTAAAATGAAGCCTAGCAACAGCAACAGTTCAGGAGGACCCTGCAGTGATGGACAGTTACTTAGAAGTGAGCTAAGCCAGCCACAACAATCTGCTAGTAGTGAAGCTATGGGCTGGATCCCTGGGCTACTACTGCTCGCCGGGTTTCAAACACCCGAAGGTGGTTATATAGCAGAGTGCCACCGACAGTTTGCTCGCATGAGCAGCTCGCTTGAGGAAACACTAACTACGGTTATGGTAACTCTCTGGGCAACATCGCCAGCACTTTGTTTGGCTCTCTACATCTACCTGCTTGTCAGCTTTAAATCTCTGCGCACGATACTGGCTCTGTACATGGTGTTCTGTCTTTTTGACCCTCGACCTTATGATGGCGTTGGCCGGCGTGTGTCATCAGTACAAAAGCTGCCGATATGGGCGCATGTTAACAAATATTTCCAACCGCGCATGGTGTTTGAGGAGCCGCTGGATGCAAGCAAAAAATACGTATTCGGCAGCCATCCGCACGGCGTAATCAGCTACACGGCGCAGCTGATTGCTGGCACAACCGGAATGGGGCTCGAGAGTCACTTTCCCGGGCTTGTAGTTCGTGGAGTGACCATGCCAGCGACGTTTGGGATTCCGTTTTTCCGCGACTACGCGCTAGCCATGGGGTGCCTGTCGTGCGACCGGGATTCGATCCGCAGCATATTATCTGAGCACCGCCACAAGCTGCGTCAGTCTCTGCTGGTTGTCGTTGGCGGCGCACAGGAGTCGATGTTGGCGCATGAAAATTCGGCCGACTTGGTCCTGCTCAAGCGTCGTGGTTTTGTTGCAGAGGCAGTACGTGCCGGATGTGACCTTGTGCCGATATATAACTTTAACGAAAACTCGATATATCGGCTGCTGCCGAATCCACCTGGTTCGCTGGTGTACAAGTTTGAAATGGCCATTCGTAACTTTTTTGGATTTACTATTCTGCTTTTCCACGGTCGCAATGCGTTTTTCACGCCCTATCGGACACAGCTTACCTCTGTTGTCGGCAGACCGATCAGAGTACGGAAGAACTATGATCCGTCACCCGAGGAGGTCGACATGTACCATAGGATGTATGTCGAGGAGTTGACCAGGATATACTGCAAGTATCGTCCAAAGTATGCTCCGCAGGCCAGAGATATTAAGTTTGTCGCATAAAATGTCAATTTTTTTTACATATAATACGTTTTTGCTTATTATTCAGGCTGGTTCAAATAACTATCCTCGTCTTCTTCGTTGCTTCGACTGTTGTATTTTCTCCTCAACTGCTCAATACGCTCTTCTTCTTTGGGCAGGTCGAGCTTGGCCCGAGAATTGGCCTGGTGATATAGCACGACAAGGTATCGACCTTGTACATTAAATCCCTGTAGATTGTCGCAAGCATCCTTTGCGTCATATATATCCTCATAAACAACGTATGCCGAGCCTCTTGTTTTCTGTTCCGTGCCAAGGCGGATCTGCCGTATGGCGCCATACTTGCCAAACAGGTCGTATAACTCCTCTGCAGAAATTTTGAATGGTAGATTCCGTACATACAGAATCCTATTAACTATCGGAGGAAGTATTGCGCCGTGACTCTTTCCGTATGACGATGCCATTATATATTTGAAAATATTTAGTACAGGTAATAACTTTATGACAAGACTTGCAGCTGGTCTCAAATTACGCGTGTGAAATTTAAGCATGAAAAATCATACGGGCTTGGTATGGGATAATGTAGGTTTAACGTGACCTAGTCCCTTTTTGCTGTCTTTTTTTCGCACATGCATGCACGGATGTTTGCCATCCCGGCAGCATACACCGAGAGCATGCGTGCAGATAGCATAAATATGCGTTAATGTAGATTGAGTAAATTGTGTATTCAAGATTTTATGCTGTATTGAATTCTACTTTGGTCTAGCGAAATATAAAAAAGTCTAGTAAAAATGTATCTAATTGTATGTCGGTTTTGTCTATTTGTGGTCAGTCAGTCATCCGTATTTTGTAGCCATTTTCAACAATAGATCTACCTATTGCCTATACTACGGCAAATGTTTTAAAGTGATCCCATCTGTTGCTACGCTCTTGCGGCGACTCTTGAATACCTTGAGGATAGAGATCAATGATTGGTGTGACAGCATCTATCAGTTGAGCACAGGCCGAATGTAGCTGCTGGCGGCATCTCAGAAGCCATACTCACGTGCTTCCTGGGGCGTAATCCCGCCACGGGGATCGGCGGTTGGATAGTCATGGGTATTGGCAAACGGCGACATGTCTTGTATGGTTTTATGAGGGATCAAGCTATGGCTTTAATGTTATCTGGCAATAACCTGCAACTGACTCTATTTTTTGAAGTAATTGAGTAAATGCTGTAAAGAGACCTATGGAAAAGAAGGAAAAATGGGCGTGTGCTTTTGGTTGTAGTATTGAACTGTAGATTTTAAGAGTTTGCTAGTGTCCAGATTCCTTCTATTTTATACCCTCTCCCATCCCTGGATTGTCTTTCATTAATGAGATAGTCTCGATATAGACAAAAAACTTTTTTTATATTCTGCAATATTAATTGCTTCCCCGCGTGTTTTCAAGCATGCTTTTTGTCGTCCCTTTTCCTTTTACCCATATGATGCGCAACATGCAAAGCAAGAAAAAAGAGGTTTCTCTTTCTTCATTTAGCTATCTTTGCTAGTCGCATTTCTTTTGGATTATGCAAGATGTCATTGGTTTTTGTGGTATTCTGCAACTCCTGAGGCAGACTGAAATCATCTTTGTCTTTGTGTGTGAGCCCACACTCTTTCTTCCCCGCATTTACCTTTTGCTTTATCTTGTGCATCCAGGCAAGAAAATCTTTGGATACTATGCATACACATATTCGAATTAATGTGTAAATACATTTTAAATAGACAATTTACTGATAATATGCATGGAATAGAGTAGGCGTATACGTATACGCCGTACCAATTAAAGCCCCTTGCACATTTACTGATCACGCAGCATATATGTCCATTTTAACGGGTAATGTCAGCAAAAACGGGCATATACAAGAATTAAATAATGGATGACCAAAACAACGTTTGTTTGGATAGTTGTCATTCCCCTCCTCATTCTACAATATGGCGTAAATTTACTTGCTGTCGGTTGCGTTTTTGATTAATTGTTTGATGTAAATACGTAAACAAGCAGTCGCTTTCTAATTGCCGATTGTCCTTCAATTTGTTCGGTTCAGCCACTCACGGCATGTAAAATTGTTTTGGACACTGAAAGAACACTTGATAGGGCGTAGTCAAAGGTACTCATTTGACATATGTACTGGTGGTCTATGTTGTCTTCGACTTCAAATTCAACCATATTTGACCCAAGGGTTGTGCCTGGAGATTTCGCATACTCTTTTCTCGACTGGTCTGTACGCTGGGCTAATCCTTCAATGTTTGGTTTTCTCATGTCAATGAGCGGGATCATCTCGCAATGTTTTTGTTTTTGTTCAGTGTAAAGCCGTTGATCGTCTTCGATACATCTATAGATATCAGGCCGTAAACACCCACCCACACAGTTATGTAAAAGCCAAAGAGGTAATTAGAACGAGTGTATAACTGTCTAAAAGTGATGTTTTTTTCAGCAACTACGTCTCTTTTTGTGCAGTGCGCATTACTATACCTGTTCTTTTGCCGACATAACGTGCGAATAAACAACCACTGTTCACAAAACATGATATGCGTGCAAATAAAGATGCAATGTGCTGCAAAATGAAGATGATTTATGTGGATCCACGTCCAGGGCGCAAAAGGGTAAAGAGAGTTGAGGTGACTTGAATAAAGTAGAGCAGAGTAAAGAGAAAAAAACAAGAAAAAGAACTACTTTGCCGACTTTCTCAGTGCCATGCCAAGAGCAGTCAGCGACGCCAGTGGCAGCAGCAATGCAACTGTGCCTACATTGGTCCCCTACATGTTTCTGCAGAAGGCTCGCATAGATTTGAGCAATTATCAAAACATCTAATCAACTACTGATGGATCAATCAAGTCAGCATGTGAGCTGAAATGCCCAAAGATTTGTGACCCGTGTAGAGTAAGAGTATTCATACTTTTAAAAATATGTTTTTTGTGTACCGAGTAAACTGTTCGTTGACTCGGTGTTGATATAATGATACAAGATCTGCTCCTAGCTCACAATCGGCCAAGCCCGGCCACCGTACGCGGGTCACGTATTTTCGAATATTCCAGATGTTGTAATTTGAGGCGCCATATTTTGAGGCGTATCCAAGCTTACTCGTTTATTGCGTAATAAACCATAGCTTAATTTTATCAGAGATACACATATGACCATCGCCGTGCCATCTAATCTATTCTGTCCGCTGAAACGCTCACGCTGTACCTTTCATTCATCACTTTTCCAACCCCGCCTATGCATGCGCATTTCCACAAATGCATTTTATACTCACGCACGTCTCATGCGCGGTGCGGACTTCCACTCCAATTTAGGTAACCAATCCCGAAACAATACCACACGGCCTGGGCTGCGTAAGATAAAAAAATTGCCGACGGGCGATATTGCCCAGAAAAAGGGGGCAGATGATGAGTCGCAACATTTCAGGGGTTTTCTCCAAAGCGTTGAAATTTTTGGGTCGATCATTGCGCCTTTTTTGTAAGTACGCGGAAAGTCTACACAGTTGCGGACTTGGTGTCTGAAAATGGCTGTAGTGGCTACACGGGTCCAATAATGTTTTAGCTCAACATTCACCAACTCCTCCTCTGCATAATCGTTTTTTGTCAGCATGGCCCCTGTAGACATGTGTGCGGTTCGCCAACCCGCTTATGGACAGACACGGTGGAACTCGTATCTTTATAGATTGCATGATGTGCGTGCATCCATTGAAGTGTTTAAAAGTCACTGCGACTGGATCCATTTTAAGCAACACAGCTTCTTCGTTATACCAGTTTATTCTGCAATCTTTCTGTTCCTCTCTTATTTACTTTACCTACAGCATTGCATAGGCACTGCTTCTTAATATTATCCAATACATTTTCAACAAAATGCATTCAAGATACACAACCAATCATACAGAAGTTACTCTTAACATTGAAAATGGTAACTCTGCCGCGTCTTCTTCCAATCCAGCACACTCATACCTCCCAACTCTGCCTAAAGGTCACCATATTCATCGGCCAATGCATCGGCTTGAGTCCAAAAGCGACATTATCCGCGGATTCAGCCCTGCATGGTTCAACGTCACAATGGGAACTGGCTCAATTGCCGTTCTCACGTACAACTTCCCCTACCACTGGGCGCCGCTAGAGTACATTGGAATGGCGATTGCTCTGTTTAATGTCATTGTTTACGTCGCATTCTCGATCCTGTTTCTTGCGCGACTGATCAGGTATCGCGATTTCTACGACATACTACTGCACCCACAGCTCAGCATGTCGTTGGGCACGATCCCGATGGGTCTGTGCACAATAGTCAACGCGCTGGTCACCATGCTCACGCGCTATAACACTCACTGGATCCCAACGTTTGCACTTGTTCTCTGGTGCATAATTGTAGTCATATCGGTCCTGTGCTCGCTAGCCGTTCCCTTTGTTGCAATGACATACCAAAAGTACACAATTGAAAGCATGAGCTCAATTCTTCTTCTGCCGGTTGTGCCAAATGTTGTTGCAGTATCCACAGGGGGTATCGTTGCCTCAGTACATTCAGGAAGTGTTGCGACCACAATTATTCTGATTTCATACGTTCTCTGGGGAATGGGTGTTGGTCTAGCTATGATGCTCATTACAGCCTACCTGATACGCCTTGTGCTCTACAAGCTGCCTCCCAAAGAAGCCATGGCAAGTGCATTTATTCCGCTCGGCCCGCTTGGCCAGTCCTCGTATGGAATCCAAGTTTTGGGAATTCAAGCATTGCGCGTACTCCCAAAGTCTCTGCCACAAATAGCTTACCTGGGCGACATTTTGCACGTTTTTGGGTTTATTCTCGGGCTGCTTCTCTGGGCATTGGCACTCTGGTGGTTTGTTCATGCCATATACTCTTCTACGCACACTTTTGTCCATGGCAAGGTTCCATTCAATCTGGGGTGGTGGGCACTAATCTTCCCTGTCGGAACCCTGATATATAGCAGCAATGCACTAGCAAACACAACCGGATTCACCTTCTTCCGCGTTATTACGGCTGTACTGACTGCTGGACTTGCGCTGCTATGGATATTTGTTCTTGCTCGTACCTTCCGCTTCGCATGGACAGGCGAGTTGTTTATGGCTAGCGCTGTCGTTCGACTAGAGCTGGCTGACAATGCTACCGACAATGATGATGAGGAGACAAATAATAATCAGAACTCCGCTAGTGAAACATGCACTGGCAGTCCAGTGTCTGGAATTATCAATGTTTCTGTCGACCCGCTTCGCCAGGTTTAATCTAGTTCCTTTTTGTTTTTGTACTATAAAAATTATTGTTATACTTCAACTGTATTACACCTTTGCTGTGCTCTTATCCTTCGGTGTGCCAGTCTTGACGTTTGTAGATGACTTTGCTGCTGCTGGCTTGTCAGCCTTCATCTTTCTCTGCGCGTTCTTCTTCTTGTTCCGCCGGCGCTTGCGCTCCTCGCGTGTCAGCTCAGTCTCGCCCATGAGATCGCCAGTGCGACCGTTACGACCCTGGTTCTTCTCGTATATTTCTTCAGGAGCCAGCTGCTCCGCATGCGACATGTTGACTGGCAGCTTCTCTTCCATCTGTAATGCTGGAGCACTGGTGCGGATTTCGATATCTGCAACGGCAGGGCGAGGTGCAAAGTGGAAGTGACTGAGTGCGTCAAGCTGAGCAAACAAGTTACGGAACTGATTATCGACAGCCTTGTGCGCCTCAGTAACCTTGGCATCGTCTTCAGGAACATAGGCATCACCAGACTTTTCAGCCACATACTGCTCCTCGTATACCTCAGCCAGAGACTTCTTGGACTTTTTGTCGTCGAGCTCGACAAACGCGGACGGCTTGAAAGGTTTCTGCTGAATGTCCTTCTTGCGCTCAACATCATCCCACTCTTCGTTAAGGATGCGCTGCTTGATAACATCCTCCAGAGTCTGGGTAACTTCCTGAGTAATTACCGGTACGGGTTTCTGCACATGATCAAACTCGAGGTCCTCGGCAAGAAGACTGTTCTTTGGGCGGCTTCCTGAGCTGACCTCACCGGTCATTGCCCAGTCCTTCTTCTCCACTGCCTCGTCTTCGAGTTTGTTGATCAGGTTCTGAAGCTTCTCTTGGCGCTTTTCGAATTCAGACTTTTGTTCGCCATCGGAAACTTCTTCGTCGTCTTCACCGTCATCAAACAGGTTCGATTTGCGAGTCTTGGGCACATCTTCTGTCTCGTCCTCCTGGTCGTCCGAGTCACTAAGGTTGGCATCAAACTTGACCTTTTTGACATGCTTTTCACGCGATGCCTTTGCCAATCCACGCTTGGAGCCCTTGGGAGCCTTAAAGAAGTCAGAATACTTCATTTCGTCTGCCTTGACATCGCCTTCTCCATCATCCATGTCGTCGTCATCGTCATCGTCAAAGTTTTGGAAGAGATCAATATCTTCGTCATCATCTTCGTCGCTGTCATCGGATTCCTCGTCTTCTTCTCCGGGCTTGGGTTTTGGATAGTCACCAGCAAGTATTGCCCGGTCGCGCATATCCTCCTCCTCTGCCTCGTCAGCAAACCGCTCCATCTCGGCCAGAGAAAAGAAGTCATCATCAATAACGGACCGCTTGGACGGAGCACCAATATCGTCGTCATCCTCCTCATCCTCTTCATCTTCGTCTTCACCCTGAATGTCTTCTGCCTCTTCAAAGCTCCCAGCGCTATTCTCGATGTCGCTTTCTTCAGCAAGATCAACACCGTCTTCAGACTCATCTTGATCATCCTCGCTGCCATCGCTCTCTTCAGCCTCTGACGCACTGTCACTCTGCGACAGCATATTCTCGTCGCCATCCTCTTCGTCAGAGCCACTCTCTGATCCGGATCCTATATTTACCGAGTCTACAAGCGCTGACAGTTCCTTCATAATATCGGTGGTGTACTTTAGCACCGGCTGGTTGCGGATGTTGATAAGCTCCCACAACTGCAGGCTTGAGTCGAAGCCGCTATCTGTCACTGCTTTCCAGTCGTCAAAAAGACCAAACTTGTCTGAAAAGTTGGCTGCATCGTACGTCTTGCCGACAACCTCCATGGCAGCGTCACGGGCTTCCGTATTGGGGACGACAAAAGCACCCGGACGGTTGATATACTGGTCGATAAACGACTCGGGAATCGTCTGTGAAAACGCGTCCTCAACAGGCTGTAAGCCCTTAGAGGCCTTTTGAGCAGTCATTACGCCGATAGAAGCCCGCTAGTG
>JANBSE010000130.1:0-18367 GCA_027578475.1 Coemansia sp. RSA 2607
GCTTGAATAGACGATATTTGCTATATTAAAATTTCATACAAAAAACTCTTTTTCAATGTCTAAATTGGCTAGTATTGTAAAGGTAGCCAGTGTTCCGTGTTGTAGATAATTGTAAAGTTTTAGTTGTTTTTACAAGACAAGCACCTTGGCAAGGAGCGTAATTTACATCTGCAACATAAATGCTAAATATAGACTTTTCTGGACAGCAGCCAATATTTTATGCTTGCCGGCAATACGGAAAAACGTTGCACATTGCATTTCTTGTGACTTCAAACTCTTTTATGTTGGGCAAAAAGAATTTTCTGCAACGCAAAGCAAATAACGAGAAAAGTGGCGCCGATGAACTGTTTCCACAGCTTGCTCAAGAAAAAGTAAGCCCCAGAATTCACACAACGTTTGAAAAGTGGTGCTTTAAGCAAAAGGGCGCATGGCGATACATGTGCAAATTCTTTGTCAAATAACCCAAGTCGCACTTTCTGCGTTGCGTATGCCATCTTGGCTTGTTTTTTACACGAAGCCATTCCAAAAATTCTTCAAATTGAGGAAAACATATTGTTAAGTAATGACTGCGGCCACTGGTGCCTAGTTGTTCGCTCTGCCCAACCCCAGCTCTTTTTTCATACAAAAGGCGAAAAGAACAATGGATCATGTGGAGTACACTGACATGCACAGTACCACAGACAAGCCGCCTTTGGTTGTCACTGCTGTCTAAAAGTGCAGAATAAATGAGCATTCGCCGAAAAGGGCAATGGGCTGATTCTGTCTCTCTCATAGACACATACACGCTTACGTATGTCACAATGTTGCGGCACAGAATGTAAGCGAAAAAGGCTGACGTAGATGCAAATGTCTCTTTTTTCGTTCGAGATGGATACTTTAGTTCTCGCTCCTCATCGCTGTGCTTGTCGCTTTTGCTTCTCTTTCATCTGTTTTTCTCATAGTTATTTTTATTCATACATTACTACTAACACATGCCTTTGTAGGTCGGATCATCCTCGTCGCCCATTTTGCGCATAAGCCTAGGTTGGTATGCCAATGTTTTTAACGGTAATACTTGAGCGGTTTTGGCAACTGCCTCGATACGAGGATTGCCAGACTTGTCTTTGTATTTCCGGTAGCATTCTTGTGGTGTTGCTGATGTTACAGAGCATGTTTGAACCATACGGGGAATTCTTTATAGCTGAGACAGTTGCATGAGTGACTGTCCACGACGCTTTAGAACACTGTCTCCAGCACTGCTCGGTGGTTATATTTGCACCATTTGTGGTTGTACATGAGCACTTTGCAGACGCTAGAAAAGCGGAACGTTATGTGGGAGCGTACTCCGGTATGCTAACACGTTTCTTGTAAGAGATGGCAGCCCCTGAATAATTGCAGTATCCCGGTTTATCTGCTTTTGTAAACTGGTGTATATTGCTTTTGTTGGTTATCTGGAATGCCCGTTCGAGTTCTCCCTCAGGCCTAGAAAACCAGGGAGGGCATCGCTATGGAGATTGTCTCACGTTACTTGAGTTCTTTGGATTTTTGTGATGATGACGCCAGTGGGTGAAGGTTGCCAGACATAACTGTGCAGTGTTAGTAGCGCTCTTGCAGTGCTGCTGATATTGTACTGCATGCCGAGACCATATTGGAATCTGGTATAGCCGAGATAGTTGCATGAGTAACTGTTCATGACGCTTTCAGATTGTAGCCTCCAGCATTGCAAAATGTTATATTTGTGCCATATACGGTTGAATATACACATTTTGCAGACGCTCTGAAAAGCGGGAATGGTACGTGGAAAGTGTATTCCAGTACGCCAACATGTATCTAGTACCGAATGGCTCTCCATGAATGTTTGCAATATTCCCGCTTCTCTGTTTAAGTGATCTGGTGTAATATTGCTTTCGATGGTCGTCTGGAATACTCGCAGGACCCTCTGGATATGGAAACCAGAGAAACAACTGGGGAATGGCTCAAAATTACTTGCTGAGCATTGGTAGTATCTGTCGAAAGCTTGTGCCCAAAAAGGATGGCTATGGACGTTTCTAATGTGGTTCGGAACTCAACATTCGATCGACTGCCGCTAGGTTACTCGTTTTTGGAGGTGCTTTTAATACTATTTCTGTTGTAAAAATGTGGTTTTAATGGTAACATACGTTTGTTATACCTTTTTATCCACCAAATAAAAATGTTTAGCTAGTTTAAAAGGTTACTTGAAAAGTTGAATAGTCGCAAATTAACGTTACGTTTAGTTCAGCGCCTGGTGTTGCCTTCCTGCTGCGGCTCTTCGCCGCCGCCTAGCAAAAGCAAAAGCATAATAGGCACGATGTAGTACCAGTACTTTACAAGAAAGCTTTTCTGCGGTTCAGGGGTCTTCTCCTTACCGGTAGTCAGATCAATAGACGCAGCCTGTGCCAGCTCTGGTGTCGGACCTTGCACACGCCTTCTTACCACGACATCGGTAGAGAAGGTTGGCGTCTCAAGCATTGCACGTGCATCCTTACAATTAGCAGCCTTTCCAGCAGTATAGTCAATGTGTAATAGACTGCCGTCAGCAGCTGCATGCACGACGAAGCTCTCCTTAACTACCCGGTCACCATTGAGACGACACCGAGGTACCATAAAGACAAGCTGTGCATTGGTCTTGTGCGATTGCAAAAGCACGGCATACATCGAATTGTCAGTCGTCCAGTTCGCCACTGTAGAGTAATCGATGACGGGCGGATTCTGAAGTCCGACGGGGCTGTACTCGGCAGGGTCGCTTAAAACTAGCTCTCCGCGTTGAGTGAAGTGATCTGAATTCAGGTTGTCGTATACCGAGAGCGTGTCTGCAACAAGGGGCTCCGCGGAGACGCCGGCGAGACAGCCAAGCACAAGAAGCGGCAAAAGTGTGGACAGATTAAGAAGACGCATTAGGTACATGAGGATTCGGACAGAGAAGGAAGAATGTAGAATTGCTTGACCAAGTCGGTCAGTTCAAACATACCTCGCCAGATTTGGCTAATCGTAGCAAGCGTGATTACGCACAGGCGTGGGAACCATCACCAAGTCAGGGTTAGGCCTGACTTTATGCGTAGCGTTGGCTCATTCTTAAAACAACCCACGACCTTTCTTCTTTCTTCTACTCTTAAACATCAACCTTCTTTAAATATCTTTTTTATCTTTGTCTGTTCATGTTTAGTCGGTTGACGAGTATTGCGCGCAAAACACTCTTCAGCTGCACCCAACAACAGAAACAGCCCTATCGCTATCAGTATCCAGCAAGCATCATCTCAAGAGCTAGCACGGCTACTGTACTCGACCGCTTTAACTACAGCACCAACGCAAAGAACAAAACCGAGAACCAAGACGCAATGGCAGCCCCAGTTAACACGACGTCTAGACTCGAGCGTCTTCGCCATCTAATGGCGTCGTCCAAGCACAATCTGTCAGTATACGTGGTCCCCAGTGAAGATGCACACCAGAGCGAGTACGTTGCAGCATGCGACGAGCGGCGTGCTTTCATCTCGGGGTTTGACGGATCTGCAGGCTGCGCCGTGGTAACTGCTGACAAGGCTCTGATGTTTACCGACGGACGGTACTTTTTGCAGGCGCGTCAGCAGATGGACGACAACTGGACGCTGATGAAATCCGGAGTGGGTGGTGTGCCCACATGGCAAGAGTACATTGCAACGCACCTGCCATCGGGGTCGCGCGTTGGAATCGACCCTACGCTCGTATCAGTGGCCACGGCAACCGACCTGCAAACCAGAATGGGCGAGCGCGGCGTCGAGCTGGTTGCGCTTTCCGACAACCTGGTGGATGCCTGCTGGAACGAGCGGCCAGTGCGGCCGACTGACCTGGTATTTGTGCACGATGCCAAGTACGCCGGCGAGTCGCATGCGGACAAGATCAGGCGCGTGCGCGATAAGGCGGCGGCAGCAGGTGCCCAGGGAATCGTTGTGTCTGCTCTCGATGAGGTCGCATGGCTGCTGAATCTGCGTGGCAGTGATATATCGTTCAACCCTGTGTTCTTTGCCTACGTCGTTGTCACGAACGAGCGCGTGTCACTCTATATTGACGAGCAGAAACTGGACAGCCAAGTGCGCAGTCATCTGCAGGGGATCGACATTCTACCTTACTCGGCAATCTTTGAAGAAATGCGCGCACTGGCTGCGGCAACGACCGGTGCACCGGCGAAACTTCTGGCAGGACCCTCGGTCAGCTGGGCGCTTGCGCAGGCGCTGGGCGATAAGATCGACGTGACGACACCGTCACCACTGCCAATGCTCAAGGCGCTGAAGAATGCAGCAGAGCTTGACGGAATGCGTAACTGTCATGTGCGTGACGGAGCAGCCATGGCCGAGTTCTTCGGATGGCTCGAGAACGAGCTGCTGTTTAACAACGGGCACCTGCGTCTGACGGAATCGGATGTTGCAGACAAACTCGAAACCCTGCGGCGTGCTCAGCCTTTGTGTGTGGGGCTTAGCTTCGACACCATCTCGTCTGTCGGCGCAAATGGAGCGATCATTCACTACAAGCCGACGCGCGGGCACGACGCCCTGCTAGACATTAACCAGATGTTCCTGCTGGACTCTGGCGGACAGTACCGCGATGGCACTACGGATGTAACGCGCACAGTGCACTTTGGGACGCCCTCGGCATGGCAACGCGAGTGCTTCACTCGTGTGCTCAAGGGCCACATTGCGCTTGACCGCGCGGTGTTCCCGGCGGGCACTTCTGGCTACGTGCTGGATCCGCTGGCTCGCATGCCACTGTGGGAAGTCGGACTGGATTTCCGCCATGGTACCGGTCATGGCGTCGGGTCGTTCCTGTGCGTACACGAGGGACCTCAGGGTGTTAGCATGCGCAAGAGTGTGCTAGATTCTGGGTTCCAGCATGGAATGACTATTACGAACGAGCCTGGGTACTACGAGGACGGCGCCTTTGGAATCCGTATTGAGAACACGTGCCTGGTGGTCAAGACGGACACGCCGTACGACTATACGGGTGGCACTGGGTACCTGACGTTTGAGCCTGTTACTATGGTGCCTATCCAGAAGAAGCTTGTGCAGGCCGGTATGCTGTCAGCCGAAGAGCGGCTGTGGCTCGACAGATATCACGCCAAGGTGTGGGAGAGCGTCAGCCCGCTTCTGGAGAAGGACAGCCTGGGCTACAACTGGCTCAAGCGCGAAACCTCTCCGCTGTAACGGAGTCGAGAATCGCTGTCGCGGGTTAATGCTGCAAAACGAATGAATTAATTGTCTTATTTTAATAAACAGTCTATCTGCTCTCAAAAACCATCTTGACGTTGCCGCCAATGGACTGAGCAACCTCTACGTTGGTCGCCCGAATGGTCACGCGCGTCAAGCCATGAGTCGGCTTGGGCTCGACACGCACCAGGCAACCAAAGCGACCAGCCTGTGTGGTGGCAATGCCGACGCCAACAATGTTGTTGGGCTCCGGATCGGCGCCATGGATCAAGGCAAAGCCCATGCCGCCAATAACGCTGCGCAGCCACTCCAGACCAGCAGCATCCTTTGTCAAAAACGCCGACGGCAGCACATGCTGCGACTCGGCAATTCCACTATCACCCAGCTGCTTCCAGCGGGCAAAGAAATCCGCCACTGAAATCGTCACCGGGTCCATGAAATGCCCCACGGTCACCGGCAGCTGCAGCTCGGAAACCGTGGGTGCGCAGCCGGCTACCGTGTACCCGATGTGCAGCGTCGGCGCAGCGGTAAACACCTGCTGGCACTGGATGTCGAAGAACATGCGCGCCTGCGCCAGGGGCATCAGAGTCTCCGGCTGCTCGGCCTCCTGCCCGGCGGCCGGCTGGATCGTCAGCTGGCTGCCGTCGGCCGCCCGCGCGGTGATCGAGATATTGTACAGCGGGGCGGTTGCCCGGTTCCCAAGGAACACGCCGAGACGCCCGCTTGGCGGCTTGTACTGCGCCACAATACCCACCTGAATCTCCTCGCCGTCGAACAGAATACCGTCGTTCTCCCACAGAAGCCTCGCGTAGTTGCGCATGCTCTTGGCCACTGACGGGTCCGTCGGCGGTTCCACCGGCAAAGCCTCCTGGGCGCCCTTCTTGGAGGCCGCAGGACTGCCCGGTGAGGCGTCGTTGAGACCAGTGGCCGGCACGGGCATAGCCGAGGACTCAGCAACCGCCTCACGACTGTCGTTGCTCGCAGCGCCCGATGTGACGCCGCGGCGCTCGCGGTTCATCTCGCGGCCGCCATAAACCCACGTGCGCTGGTCCTCAGTATCCGCCTCACGCTTCAGCAAGCGAGACATCAGCGCCGACTGGCGCTCGGGGAACGGCGGCATCTCCTCAAACACCGTCGGCAAAAGCTCCTCGCCCTCCAGAGTGCCCAAAGCGTAGTATTCACACGCCCTCTGCTGCAGCTCAGCGTCCAGCGCCCCGCGGTACCTGTCCAGCACACGCAGGCACAGGGTTTTGATCTCGGGGAACAGGTTGATGAACTTGCCGACGGTGGTCAGCGCCACGGCACGTGCTGACTGCGAAGTCGAAGTCATTTTGCTCTGCAGCGCTTTCAGCTGGTCGATCGGTGCGCTGTCCGCGGCGTTCGCGATTAGGTGACCAAACTCGCCCAAAACGTAGGCGCTGACTTTGAACGCGCTCTCGTGGCACACCGGTGCCTTCAGCGTCTGCAGGGAGATCTTGCAAGCATACACCTGCAGCTCCTCGTTACCCAAGATGACCTGCACGATTCTGTGCCACACTTCGTCACCCATGTGATCGCCTGCCAAAGACACCAGCCGCATCATTACGTCAACGTACCAGCCATACTCCGTGGCAAACTTTTCGGTCAGAATCGCCACCTTGAGTGCCATCTCCTCGCGCAGCGCCACGTCGGCCATCGCCATGTGTCGCAGGAGCTCGGAAACAATTGCCTTGGCACTCCCCACGTCGCACATAGAGTACAAAAGGTCCAAAGCACGTCGCCGCACGCTGATATCGCGGTCACGCAGCGACTGCACGATCACCCCCTGGTACGCTTTGATCGAATCAAGCCGATCGATGTACGCCGCCAGATGCGCCATGGTCTCGAGCCCCAAGTACCGCACGTTGGTTTCGCGCGACGTGATAAACCGGCCCAGCAGCACGGCGCACTCCTGCATCAACCCTTGGTCGATGTCCAGGTGGATTCCCAGGTTGATCGCCTCGAACAGGATCGAGTACTGCGCGTTCATCTGCTGCAGCTCGCGCGGTACGTCCTGCGACAAGTCGATTATATGTCGCAGGATGCTCAGCAGCGTGGCGCGTGCCTCGGAGGACTCGGGCGCTGGATAGTATTGCAAAAGACGCAGCAGCTTGATCTGCAGCCAGGGCGCAGGCACCTTGTAGTACACGTAATCGAGCGTGTACTCGTTGTCAATCACCAGGCTCTTCAGTCGCCGCATCGCAAACGACGCTGCCTTGCGCGTCTCTTCGGGGTACTGCTGCGCTAGTGCTGTCATCAAAGATGCCACTGACTGGGTCACACCAATATCGCGGTGCCCCAGGTACGGCGCAATCCGCCCCACCCACTGGTGCGCCTTAACTGACTCAGGGAACCGCCGTAGCAGCCGCAGGAGACACAACGCTGCCTTCTTTTTGATAAACATGCTGGCTGCCGGCGACAGAAGCTGCACCACAATGTCCGAAGTAAGCACCTCTGCCATCTCGCGGCTGCCAATGTTCGAGATTGCATTCAGTGCCAGACACACGATCCACTCGCTGCCGTCGTGTATGTCGCGCCGCAGCGCCCGCACTACCGACCGTAGGTACTCTGACTCGTCGTCCATCAGCAGCGACACTGCAAGATATCCGACCTGCTTCTCACTGTATTTTGTGCTATCCACGAGCTCGACAGCCTCACGGTGCCCAAAGTTCACATCGTACCCGAGCAGTGACATGTACAGCAGCTTGCACACGTATTTTTTGCGGTTGTAGCCGTTGATACTTGGCTCTTTAAACTTTGTCCGTATGTTCGCCAGCTCTTTGTTTACTCGCTTTTCCTCGTCCTCGTGCGACCGACCTACACACAATTCAGTCTTTTAGTAATATAATATGCGTACTATTTGCAGTTGCCCCTCTTGATTTGCTCTGCATTTCGCTTCGAGATGACCTTGCAAGGTGCAATAAACGTCTGCTTGCTCTGTGCTTACATTTCCGCAGGTCGGCTATAAAAACCGTCAGTCCCTTCATGGGTGGCATTTTAACAAATATTAGGATGAGGTACGGTAAACAAATACAAAGTGTGCTTCCAGAAAGCGGGACAGACGGAGAAAACAGAGTAGAGCTGAACAATCATACAAACAATCTGTTTGATTATGCCACACGGATCTTGTCCGCTCTCACCCACTTTGATTTAATCGCGAGGAAATTCATGATCAAAGTCTGGCGAGAGCAATTTGTGTGCTTTGTGACTGCACATGTTCGGTATAAAACAGGCTTACACGTTTTGAGCTTACTAAAAGCTTTAATATGCTTATAATAAATGCGTCTACTTGGATAGAATTTACAAACCGAGTAGTATTTATAAAATTGAATTAGTTTATCTTGCAAGTTTGTCAGGCACAGACTTTAAGCATACGTTAATAAAGTTATTATCTTGTTACTAGTCCATTACATATTATAACATCAAACATTATAAATATTGATGAGCGCTTATATCTTTAATCTAAACATTTACAATCACGACACATCGTTTGAAACACAAACCAGTAAACTTTAGATGGGACATGATGTGACATGCCATTATAAAATGTAACCATTACAAGCATGTTCGTTTGGTGTCAGGATGCTAAAGTGGAAGAGCTTCGCAATAGCTTGAGATACAAATGGTGTCACGATCGGCGGATTTGGCCAACATCTGCAGGTTCTTATTGGCTGCATGTACTCGGCCGACGATCATATAGCAGGCATCATTACAATCATCTCAGATAAGTGTCTTCAGTTGATAAAGTTTGAACCTCTTTTCCTCCCTTCTCATAAACAATAAAGTCTCAACAGTTCGCACTGTCAAAAGGTGTTTAACTTTAGTTTTGTAATATATTCACCGATTAATCATCTAAAAAGCATACATCCCTTGGTTCCTTTCACCCACGCAGCAACTTTGCAAAACTTGCGTCTACTTTGACACCTCCTTTTTAATCTACAGCGTACTTTTACTTTGTTAAAGTAATTATTTTTATTACAAACGAGACTAAGTCTGACTACATAATGGTGACTTTTTCACGTCTCAACGATCTTCAGGATGCCGGCGATCAGACAGCTGTTTATTTAGCAGCTCAAACCTCAGAAGTCCCCCAGAAACCCGATAACAACAACGAGATACCTGTATCAACTAGCTCCAGCAACAAATACAGAACAGTAAACGATATCGCTGAATTACTGAAGAATGCCAAGAAACCGAGTGATGCTACAGCTGTACAAGCTCACGAAAATGCTTTCAGTAATACTGGATACACACTGTCAGTTTCCAAACGGATTAGAGATATGAAGCACGCTGTAGAGGATGAGACTTCCAACGTTAAACCTGAGGCTGTCGCAAACCAGCCGATTAAGTTGTTGACCTATAAAGTCAAGGTGTCACCTGTTTATCTGTCTCCTGAGACACCTAAGCAGGTATTTGAGCATGTGCAGGAAATTTATCACCAAGAACGCCGTGACGCCCAAGTACGCCAGGCAATTGCTAAAGGGTCAATCTTCCATGGCGTACCCACTACTAGTCACGCCAACTTTCTCATAAACATACACAAGTTTATGGCAAAGAAACAAGAAAATACGATGGCTATTGTTAAGCGCTTGTATCTGTTAGATGCATTTGCGTTTGCTTTTGTTGGAATTCTGCCTACTGAGGTTACTTCCGATACCTTTGACGAATTTGCCAAATCTTTTATCAGATATTACAATATTCTGCATTACACTTTCTAGAGTCTCTTGACCAATGTTCCAGTGACCCATTCTGCTCTTGTGTCTGCTACATCAAAAACATTATTTCAACGTGTGGAAGCTGCCGTTTCGACTATTGCTGCTGTGTCAATGCTGCCTGACAGTGCTGCTAATTTTAATGCTATTAGAAACATAAATTTGTATTTGCTTTATTAAACTAGTAATTTTTCTCTAACACTACATATCGGAATGTTTAAATAATTTTTACATAATAATTTTTTATCAAATTTATCTTTACTTTGATAGGGTACATGTGACGAGCATTCGACTCGTCGGGTGCATCAGGAGGTGGCGTCGGGTAGGCTCGTGGGACGCCTGAGCGGGACATGGGTTGTGGCTGTGTCGACCGCACCGCTTGTCGATGCTATGCGCGAGGCTGAGTCGCCGAAAGCGGTAGGTATGAGTGGCGCAGGCGGATGCGAAGGAACCAACATGAAAACATTGGGCTTTGACAGGTTGGGAGAGGGCAGCGGCAGATATAAGGAAGGCAGCGCCCGTGTCGGAGTGGGAAACGGGAGTGAAAATTGTGATATCGTGCACGTGTCCAAACCTAAATCGTCAACAGAGCCTGAACTTCCCCTCACTCGTTAGTTTAGGGCATTTACAACAGCAGTTAGTGGTCGCGTTAGTGTCGCTCTCGATAGAGCCGCACGTGGAGGGAGTCTGATAGTTCTCTCTAGGAGTGTGTAGGAGTTTCCGGAGCTTACCAGCTTCTCATTGCTTACGGGGTTTTAACGGTCCGAGACGTGGTGTGGATACCTTTCCCCTAAATATATTACATAAAACCAAAAACATCAGAAAACTACAAAAACCCTAAAAACAGTTAGAATGTCGACGCAGCGCGGAGCCCCCGAAATCAGACCAGCGGGCGCGGGCGGAAAACCGGACGACGCGACTCCATTGGTGGAGCAGCAGAGAGCCGAGGTCAAGGGCACCGCCCCGGGTGAGAAGGTAGCGAGCGAGCGGGTGGGCCCTGCCGCCGAGAGAATGGAGGAGAGGCAGGCAGCCAGGGACGCGCGGATGGATAACTTGGAAAGGAGACTCAACGACGTCTGCTCCTTGTTGGAGAATCTGGTGATCGATCGCGGGGCGGGAGGAAGTTACTACGGAGGCGAGGAGGGTACGCCTTCGCCGATGACCGGAGGGACGCGTTTCGAGTATCGGGAGCCACCGCTGTTCAGCACACCTAGTGGGGCGGTGCGGGGACAGGCGTCATCCGCTGGCGTAGCGAGGGCCGTGCCTGGAAGAGAGCGCGGGGCCTCCCCGGCAAATAACCAACCAACACATGGATGACAAGACAGTCAGTCTCGGTCTTAGTTTTGTTTATTATCTACATACGTCAAATCAAAACATTGTCTTATCTATTTTAGTTATTTAAATATCAAGACGGTTAAATGTCAGATTAATAGTTTAGCAGGCCAGCAGTATATTATCAATGATATCCGCTAGTTACGTAATAACCTGCCGTTGTTTTATTTTACAGATGGCTTTAAATCTATTTCTGTGCAAAGGAAAATTGGAATTTCTAGGCTTTGCTTGTCCAATCAGCCAAACATGTTTAGGTGTATCAATCATACGCTTAGGTTCTGTAAAATGTCAAAAAACTTACAAAAGCTCTTTTAGCACGACTAACAAGATGGGTTCATTTTCTAATTTTTGACTATCAACTTTTACAGACGCTACACGCACAACTTTTCATTCTTTTAAATACTTAAGAGTTTAATGTTGCTAGCTCCCCAGACCCATACAACTCTACAAATCGGTCACTCCTTATCCAAGGAATGGCAAGGGTTACACAAATTATACACATAATTTAAAACTTATTCAAGCTTTATTTTACAATAATATAATTTGCAGCAAAGTTGCCAATTTTTTTCGCTCATCTAATATATATTAATATGACGAATACTCGAATCGTCAGCCGACTCAGAGAGACGGTTGTCAGTTCAGAACAATAGAGCCACATAATGGCATTGAGACTGGTGCCGGCCTTGTCCGCCAGGAGCGATGGACCACTAGAAGAATGGGCGAACCGGCGACCATTGTCAACGATTTGACTCAGAGATGCAAAAGAGCTGAAAAATCGTCGCAGTGGATCCAGAAGAAAAACGGTATATAAGACGCGCGAGATGGTCAGTACATCGGCTTGAAAACACAGTGAATCCTACAGCAACTGAACATCTTCTAGTCTAAATTTTTTCAAGTCGTGCGCTACAAGCTTTCCCTCACTCGCTAGCTTGCCCACTTACCTCGCCCATACAACATTGCCTTCTCGGACGACAGTCCTACACATCCTCGCGCAATCACGCGCAGAACAAACTCTTTAAAACCTATCTTCATTTATTATTTCTTTTTATTTCTTTTCTTATTCTCTCTTATTCGGGGTTTTAATGGTCACTTTAATACCTTTCCCCGCAACATTTAGTAACTAAAAACATTCGTAACAAAACCCAAAAACAGTTGAAAAATTATAAAAAAGCAAAAACATATTTATTTCTAACCATGTCGAACGCACCTAACAAGGAAACTATTGAGTCAGCCGCAGAATCAGGCGGCCTCTATGCAGATAATCCGGCAGTAGCAGCCGCCATGGCCAGGGCCTGAGAGAAACGAGCCGCCGCTGAAAGTAGTGGTAGCTCCGAAGCACAGCCGCCGACCTCGGTAAAGGACGCGGAATCGGAGACGAAACAGGAGATTAAGAACCTGAAGCAAGGGATGGACGACATCCACTCCATGCTGGAGCGGCTGATGATCAGTAGCCCGACGGCCGGTGGTCATGCGCCGACGCAGGAAACACCCTCTCCCACTAACCAGGGCCGTTATTTCGGCTATGGGCCGGTGCCGCTGTTCCATACGCCCGCCACTGTAGTGCCGAAGCCGGCGTCATACGCTGATGCACGCAGTGGGGGACCTAAAGCAACTAGTGCGAGTTGCAGACCAAAAGTTCACTCGTCAAATATATTCATCGACTCTATGCTGGATTTTATTGTCTTACGGTGTACACCTTAGACAATTCCGGTTGGCCGGCAGGCCTACCCTCGTAGCAGTGTGTCCGGTTAAGGCCTTTTTGGGCTACGCTTTATTTTTCAGAATTATAAATAGAAAAGAAAATGTGCTATTCCCCTAGGATCCCTTTGTCCTTTTCAAAGCCGCGCTAATTCGTGATTACTTATAATAGAGACCCTATTTTACATAATATATTGTTCTTTTTAACCGCTAAGAAATGACTAATGTCTACACCTCCGAGCAACTCGACGCCCTTATCGCAGAGGCAGTCGAAAGAGAAAGAGCAGCCGCAAGACAGACCATCGGACATGCTCAAAACGACACGCATATGGAAGCGTCTTCAGTCACTGACATTGACGAAGGCGGAGAAGAGGAACCAGTCACAACTTACCTCAAACTCCACAATCATACCAGGACGCTCATCAACCGTAGCTTCGACACCACGCCAGCTATGCTCCGAAAGGCAACAAAAGACATCCCTTACTACGCACACGAACGACTCCAACCGCTCGAAACCCGCATTGCTTTCTTTGAAGACAACAAGGGAAAAACTCTCTCTGCGGCGCGCCTTATCACGTTTGCAACGACCCAGCTCGACCGCATCAACAAGATTACCAACGCTTGTGCGCACGCCATCACCAGTACGCTCGACAACTGCGACCGTCAAGAAACCCTTGACACAATCGCAATCGCAACCACCGTCTCAGCAGCCTCTGCCAGACACTTACAGAACGACTTGCTTGCAATCATCGGAGAGCTCGCCAAGCTCAATTCAACGCAACTCAGACAGCTGCTACCCCACCTCGGAGAGAACAAACAGCCCTCAATCGCCGAGGGATTCGCTGACCAGTGGGAAGAGATCAAGAAAAACCGCCCAAAAGGATCGGCCGGCCAATCGGGAGGCCAGTTCCCAGCTCGTGGTGGATACCGTCCTGCAAATCGCGGAGGGTATGGCCACTTCAACCAATGGAGTGGGCGAGGGGGCCGCGGAGGCTACTCCAACAGCAACAACCGCGGAAACTTCCAGCAACAGTCATGGCGATCCAACAGCAACAGCCAGTACGGAGCAGCCAGCAGCACCAGCAACCCCAACGCGAGTGCCAGCAACAGCGCGGGTCAGCAGTGATTCCCTCACTGCCACCCCCAGAAACAGTAGGAGGCCGTCTGCAAGCCCACGCAGCGGCATGGATGTCGATTTCGTCGAACAGATGGGTCAGGGAGACCATAGCCCAGGGTCTGCGCCTGCAGTTTGTGTCAACACCACGGCCGTGGAAGCCGGTAAACTACGAACTGAACGAGGAGGAGAGAGCGGCCGTCGACGCGCTAGTCTCAGAGCAACTACAACAGAAAGTGATATATCCAGCGCCCGAGAGTGCAGGGAACTACATTTGTGGCCTGTTTGGCAAGAAAGAGGCCGACAAGATCAGACCGTTACTAGACTGCAGACCATTGAACCAATTTATTCAGCAAGAACACTTCAAAATGTTAGGCGTACCGATGCTACGCGAGCTACTGCGCCCCAATATGTGGATGGTCAAAGTGGACCTCAAATCGGCTTATCTGGTGACACCGATTCACCCAGATTCCCAGCGTTTCCTTTCGTTTCGCCACCGCGGCGTTACTTACCAGTACAGAGCGCTACCGTTCGGCCTAGCCTCCGCGCCGCGCGCATTTTCCAAGCTAGTCAAAGCCGCCTTAGAGCCGCTGCGCCGGGACGGTTTCCTGATGGTCGATTATATAGACGACTTGATCCTCTGCCACGAGTCGAAAACTACACTAGAGAAACAGGCAGACAGGCTGGTCACGCACCTGACCAACCTTGGTTTTATCATCCACCCCACCAAGTCGGACCTGGTGCCCAGGCAACGCCAACAGTTCCTGGGTTTCATTTTCAATACCCTATCTATGCGGATGTCGCTGCCTACCAACAAGACAGCGACTACAGCGAAAGCTATCAACAAGCTACTTACCTCAACTACGACGACGCCACGCATACTCGCCTCGGTTATCGGTCGTCTCAATTCATTCCTACCAGTTTATACAACAGCACTGCTCAATTTGCGTTACAGCCAAATGGCTTTAGCCAAGGCGCTCAGCGGCCCGGCTTCATGGGATTACAAGATCACACTTACCTCGCAAGCTCACCAAGAACTGCTGGCATGGCTGCCGATGCTCAAGGAAGCGACGACGGCGCCAATACTGCCAATACACGACCCGCCAGCAGTCACAATCCAGACCGACGCGAGCAAGACGGGCTGGGGCATATTTGCTCCGACCCTGCAGACGCACGGGTTCTGGAGCCAAGAAGAGCAACTACAGTCAATCAACACACTTGAACTGCGTACAGCCGAGTTCGCAGTCAACCTGTTAGCTCCCAAGTACCCCAATCAGCACATACACTTTCAGATGGACAACACGACGGCCATCAAGTACATCAACAAGCAGGGCGGCACGGCAAGCAACCTGCTGCAGACCTCAGCCCTTCGCCTACACGCACTGGCGTCAGCCCACGGCTGCCGCGTCACCGCGTCACACCTGCCGGGAAAAGACAACGTCTCCGCAGACGCTCTCAGCCGGCTCACGGTCCCACCCTGGGAGTGGACCATTCCTCAACTTACCTTCGCCAGACTCGCTCGTCGTCTCCCGCCAGTAGATATAGACGCCTTCGCAGCGAGGACAAACACACTTCTGCCTCAGTTCTGGTCCTGGAAACCAGACCCAGACGCGCTCGCGACCGACGCGTTTCTGCAACAATGGACAGGGAAACGACTTCTCCTGCATCCACCCTGGCGACTCTTACCTCAAGTACTCCGCAAAATCGAGAACGAGTGGCCGACAGGGGTGCTCATCACTCCAGACTGGCCGACTCAATGGTGGTGGCCGCTGATCCGCCGCGTAACGCGCCGCCGACCAATCCCATTCAAAGTACCACACCTTCGGTGGTCTCTCCTCGCCTGGAGCTTATAATCGCAGCCAAACGCGCCCAGGGCCTGCAACAAGATACAGCAGATGGCCATTCACACACTACCTCAGATGGCACCGCGACCAGCTATGATCTAGCCTGGGATGCCTTTGTAAAATGGTGCAAAAACAACAACACTTCTGCGACCAGCAATCATACGGCTGATGTTGCTAACTATCTTTATTCACTCAAACATCTAAGTGCCAGCGCACTCAATCTACATGGCTCTGCGATAGCCTCAGTCTGGAACCAGCTGTTCCCAGACTCTACTCCTCTGCGTGCGCGTCAACTCATTGTAGACGCTTATAAACATCACCAGCGCATAGCACCGCCGCCTCGCCCGCCTGTACCGGCCTGGGACGTGTCTACAGTCATAACTTACCTCGATTCATGGGGCCCTGCCTCAGACCTTACTCTCGCACAGCTCGCCAAGCGCACTGCGATGCTGCTTGCCCTCACGACAATCTGGCGCCCGATCAGCGACATCGGCGGCCTTCTTATTACCAATATTCATCCTATCGGCGACAGCGACAAGCCCACAGGCTATCGTTTATATGTACCTACACCTAAAGAGCGTCGCCACAAGCAACAAATAGTTCAGCGCCGCGATGGTGCTGCAAACACTTGCCCAGTTTTACACATTCATACTTACCTGCAAGCAACGGCGCCTCTACGCACAGCGGCTGCCTCAAAACTATTCCTCAGCTCGAACAAGCCTCACAAAGACATTCGTCCAGGTACGATGAGCTCCTGGATCAAGTCAATTCTAAAAGGCGCGGGCATAGACACAAAGGTCTACACCGCACACTCTACAAGAGCCTCCGCGGCCACCAAGGCGCGCAAGAAAGGCATCTCTCTCGACGAGATCAAGCTACATGCTAACTGGTCGCTGAACAGCACCACTTTCGAGACGTTCTACTACCGTCCAGCGGTACCATCTGAACCAAACGTTGTTGCGGACGCCATTTTCGACGATTCGGACAACTAACCGGACACACTGCTACGAGGGTAGGCCTGCCGGCCAACCGGAATTGTCTAAGGTGTACACCGTAAGACAATACGGGTTGGCCAAAGGCCAACCCGCAGTAGTAGTGTACCCACCCTTTCTTTCTTCCTTTCTTCTTCTTCTTCAAGTTTCTTCTTCTTCTTTCGTTTCTCTGGGTAACACTACGTTACCGCATTTATAACCCACCCTAGCGTGAAAATGGGCGTCACGCGTCTTTTCAAAGGACAAAGGGATCCTGGGGGAATAGCGCATTTTCTTTTCTATTTATAATTCTGAAAAATAAAGCGTGGCCCAAAAAGGCCTTAACCGGACACACTACTACTGCGGGTTGGCCAAAGGCCAACCCGTATTTAAATAGTTAATTTTATGCGTTGTATTTAATTTCCAGAGTAACTTGGGTAAAAGTTAGACAGCAATTTTTATTATTTTTACATAAAAAAACTGATTAGAGACTTTGAATACAGGAAGAAGTGAAACCGATGTAGTTCTCACTAGCTGTAACTATCACACGGGCCTTAACAGTTACAGGCTTGGTAAAGTCAACTGAAAATACTTCGTTCTCATCTTCATAAAGCCTAAAATTTTTGGCATTGTTGCGCTTAACCCAGCGCGGATCCCACATGTTGATGGTAGCGGTTGTGCGACCATTAACATTTCTGCGTACAGGCGCAAGAATCAAGCCAGTTTCAGAGTCCCATTTTGGCTTATTTGATGGCGCCGTAACTGTACTGCCGACATCATGAAGAAGCAGCTTGGGCAACATACTCGACATGTCACGCATGTCAAAGATCGCCAACTCGTTCATGAGCAAGCAGCTGCCGACCATGAACAGGAATGGATTGAATGGGCAGCGTGTAATACTCAAAACGGTTCCGTGCAATGCGAGGTTGAAGCTATGAACACGACTACCGCTTTCGTGATCATTGATGCAGATGTTTCCAAATGACGTACCCGAAATGACACACTTCTGAGTCTCGACATGGCAGAGTGCACTAACGGCTCTATCGTGATCGTTCAACATGCTTTGCTGTTCGATCATCTCAGCTTCTCCCTCCGAAAAATCGAACTTTCTGCGATAAACCGCTCCGTCAGTACTAGAGCCTGTGAAAAGTGACACCTGTGATTCGTTTTCAGCATCCTGCGATTGGGCGCACTCGACAACCGAGATATCCTCAACAGGCGGTTCATCGTCGACCCACTGGCGAACAGTCATATCCGAGAATCGATTAGTCTCGGTAGACCAGTTAAGGTCTGTAAACATCAGTCTACCAGCCTTGGATACCTGCTCATTTTCGCCCGCACCGCTAGAGACCATTGCCAACATAGATGGCGATATTGGCTCGATCTGTCCGATGTGAACGTTTTGCAGTCCACCGTCCCATTCCCTAACGATACTCTTGCTGACAGGGTCCCAAAGTTGTAGCTTATCGTCGCCGTATGAAATGACTGTTTCGCTGTCCATGCC
>JANBSE010000131.1:0-18295 GCA_027578475.1 Coemansia sp. RSA 2607
TCAATAATTAATGCAGCATCCCCAAACTTACTAGCGACAAGTTTTTTAGGGTCTTGTACATGCGTGCCAAGTTTGGGGAAAATTGGTAAAGTATTGCAGACATAAGTGGACAAAACCACTTTCAGGGGTGCTTGGCATATATATAGGGTATTTTTAAGCAGTGATTTTAAACTCTAAGCAGTGAAAAATGTTTTTGTTAATAAATCAAACAATAATAAATCAGTTGCAAATTCCCTACATGTGATGATGCGCTATAAAATACTACATCCAAAACTACAATTTAGGAGATGATAGCTTACGAATTGCAACACTACTTGCAGATATAAAGGTTTTTACCACCGCAGCATATATATAGGGGGTTACACTATTACTGAGAACTAGATAGACAGCACTGACATTTTACTTTTGGCTGTAAACTGCTGATTTAAGCAGGGAAAAATGCTTTTATTAATATATTAACAAATAAATAAGCTATTTCTTATTCCCTCTGTACCTCTTAACAAAATAAAATTCTCTATTCAAAAATACAAGTTAGGAGACAATTGGTCAAGAATTGCAGATTTTATTAGACCGCACTCAATTTCAGGGGCTGCGGCATATATGCAGGATTAAATAATTTTAATATATTAAATCTATTATTTTTAAAAAAGCAGGAAAAAGTGTATCAATGCAAAGGTGATTTTCAAATGCCTATAACTTTGTACTCACTTACGCTAAGCGCGTCATGCTACTTGCAAATTTTAGTATCGCAATAGGGCTTTCAAAAAAATTAGCTACATCTTATTTACTTAACCACTTGCTGAAATATTAATTCTCATAGTCAAAAGTAAAACATATTGATAAACTTTTTTTCCACTGTATGAAGAAAGTATAATTTCAGTGAGAAAAAAAAGCAGACATTGATATGAGTAAAGCTGTCTTCACATATTGATGCACAAAATGTACTAGCAAATAAGAAAGTAAATGGTAATCACCTAATATTTTTATAATCCAATAGGAAGGCAAAACCTTTATGCAAAATTGCAGTATTTTTAGCCTTTATAGACTAATCTTTTTAAAAAAAATTTATATATAATTAAAATTTTATATTAATTTTTTATTAAAATGCACAATACAAAATTTATTTTATAATAAACTGTACTAAAAAAATATATAAATGAATTTTTTTGTACAAAAAATAGAATGTAAATTTTTTAAATTCTTTTATCAAAATTTTATCAAGGTAGTTAATACATTTATATAAACTTATATTTATATAATTTGTAAACTAAAAAATTCTATAAATTGTTTGATTTCATCTTCTATTTGAATATTTTTAATAACAAGTACCTACCATTAACTTCATTTTTTATTTTATCATAAATAATTATTATTAACCATATTATGTCAGTATACATTAATGGAAAAAGTATAGAGTCTTTAATTAACATAATAAACAATGAGGTGATTTTAAAAACAGAAAGAAAAATACCATACATTCAAATTATTACAAGTATTGTAAGAAAAAATAACATAAATGCGGTATATAAATATTGTCAGTATTATAGTAGGGATTTTTATGAATTTTTTGAAAATATTTCTACTACTAACAATTTTGACGAAATATTCAAAAAAATAAGAAGTGATTTTGTAATGGAATATGAATTGTTAAATTTTTTAATTGAAGCTAATAATTTATACTCAATTTTTAAATTATTTAAGTATAATGATTGTAATAATACAGTTGAGTATTACGTTTTTTCAAAATTTAGTTGTTATACTGTTTTTAAAAGTTTGTTATCTCAAGATATTTTTCAAATTCCTCAATTTTGTTGTATGAGCAAAACAATTGATTTAAGTGTTTTAAGTAAGAATCAAAATAATAGTAACATTAGACTGTATCAAATAATATTATATTTGGGAATAGGGTTTGTTTATCATCACAGGTGTGCATTTTATCTGTTTTTAGCTGATTGTTATAATCGTAACATAATAGATTTAAATAATCTTTATGCATGCTGCAAGGCAGTTGCATTTAAGATAGTAAACATGAATAGTTTTATATTTAACAAACCTTTAATAAAGCCTTGTGATTACGATTTTATTGATTATAATAGTCAGTTTTGTTTGGATTATGCTAATATAATATATTATACGGCAATGTATTGTAATGATTCGGAAGAGATTATTTTAGAAAAATGGGATAAACCATCAGATTTAGTTTTATTTTAAAAATGTAGGTGACTAAACATACAAATTTCAAATAGTAAAAAAATTAGTTAATAAATGTTTAGATTGTTGTCTTTGGGACGTAATATCCTTGCAAAGAGAAAATGTTAAAACGTTAACACTTGATGGCATAGGCTACTCTAATGCAAAAAAGATAAATAACAATCACATACAATGGCATCAAATAGTGTATCAGTGTTGTTTACTCTTGACTTTAATGAAATCTATTTCTATAGGTAGACTAGATAAAATCTAACTGTTATTTATATAAGACACCTCTATTGTAATAGTACTTGTTGCAAATATAATCACGGGTTTATCTTTACTCTTTACAAAGATTGGGGCATTTGAAAGTAGCATTAGCATTGACACACTTTTTGAGTTACTCAGTAAAAAAAAAAATTAAATAAATTTTTAATCTAACAATGTTAACTCAGAAATGTATTAATACAAAAAATTAATAGAAGCATTCAGACCATTGGTCTGTTTACTTATAATACTTTCATAACTGTATTTGAATGAGTTTTCAGCAATCAATTACTAGTATTCAATCAGTCTATAGTGTAGCAACAAGTCATTACAGTAGCACTAATTATTTAGCACAACAAACAATGTATTGATAAAAATAGATGCAGCAACTGTACAGGCAATCCCACAGTATTAATTAATTTTTTAAGTAGTCATTAATATTGAGATATGGTATTATGTTTAGTAACAGTATTTTGATTAATAACCATATAATCAATTGTAATTTCACAATCAGTTGATTAAATATTAAGATTACATTAAATTTTTGTCTTGTAGTTAATTTACAAATTTGTGATTTTGTTTTATAAATTGTAATTAACTTCTCTTTGATGCAACTCCAAAGTTTGACGCATTTATTACTATCAATGACTGTTTTACTAACATAGCACTGTTTATCTTTCTTCTCATTGTTTTTAAGCTGTAAATCAGTTAAAACAAATTAAAAATATTTATATTCATATAATAATATAATTTAAAAGTTTTGCAGCTGTTTACATTCCAGTCCTTGTTAAAATTTGTTAAGTCAAAAAATGCTTTAAATACTTTGTATTATGGTGTTTCTCTAGCTTAAGATTTAAACTTTATTTCTTCGCATACTATATGCTGAGTAATTTGCTAATGTTCACTCTTATTTTAAGCTTCTATTTGAGTAATTGTGCAACATATTCTATAGTGTCTACTCTACCAGACATTTAATGGTAATTACACTACCACCAGTCCAATTGATTTAGCTCCAAGTAGTCACCTGTTCTAACAATACATTATTTTTATGTAATTTAGTAGCAATAAACTGCACTGTAACAATGGTTTTTTTTCAAATTGAACAACATTTTTCTGTAGCGTTTGTCACTGATGACGAGCTGTAAGTAGCTGTTTTTACTAATACAGGGCTAGCAATAAAAAAAAGAATTTTTTTTTTTTTGCAAAAAAAATTTTTAATTTACTTATTAATAAAACAACTACAAGATTTTACCAAATATTTGGTATAGCTTACTTAGACAGCATTTTACTATTTTTTTATAAATAAGTTTTTAAGAATTAAAAATATTTTTTTATTAAATATAAAAATGCAATCACAAAATTATTATAATATTTAAATTTAATAAATAAACTTTATTTCGAGCTGCAACAATTAATACTTTATTGAAGTCTATAATATTGTAACCCAACATACAACATATAGCACACTTTATATTAATACATTTTGTTTTACATTTGCAAGTGGAGTAAACAAAATATTTTTATCAAGTTTTTACCATATTTGAGCATTTACTTAATATAAATTGGGATCTTTGATAACTCATTAAATAATCAATACTTAATAAAACCATGCCGCCAAACACTTTAAATGTAGCACATATGCACCAGTGTTAAGTGAATACAAATGTTTTTTTTTGGGTAAAAGATTCAGCTGCAATAGACAAAAGCGTAGTTTTTTACTCCACTGAATTCATATTAAAATCGAAAATTTTAAAGTTAGTTTTTTGTATTCTACACCAAATGATAATATAAATTTACAGAAATTTGAAAATAAGTACTTTGTATTTTGAAAATGTTTATATTAATAATATTAATTAGTTTTACAAAAAAGTTAGTAAATTAATTAGAAATGAGTTTAAAAATTTGTTGGACCTTGTCTCTTCACTGCCTCAATCCTCGGATTGCCAGGTGCGCTCCCTTCCCCACCAGCAAATGGTGGCGGCCCGTATACGGCGGTGCCTGGCATCCTGTACAGCAGCTGCTCCTGTGACTCGACCGGCCCGGCTCCCTCCCCTATGCAACGGCCTGTCACGTGGGCCTTCAGTAGCGCACAGACGTCATCCTGTCTGCGCTCTATTTTCTGCATGCGCTTCACAGTCACAACCTTCCCGGCCTTGCGTTGTCCCTCCCCGACGCCTCCTGTGTGCACAAGAACAGGCTCCACCCACTCTCCCTGCTTGCCAACCAGCACGCTGCTCGCGGCGGCCGAACCATCCGCCAGCTTCGACAGGACTCCACCCTTCTCAGACTCCTTAGCTGGCTGCAACAACATCTCGTATGTTTTTGGGTTTTATAGTTTTAGACTGTTTTTAGGTTTATGACTTATTGTTAATAATAAAAGGGAAAGGTATCCACACTACTACTCTGGACCGTTAAAACCCTTTTCTGCTCACTAATTCTCCAAGACTGACCAAGGGCGCTATCTTCTCTGGGGATCCTTGTCGCTACTTGCACGGGCAGCTCGAATATGTAGCTCATGCTGCGACTGTTCACTGATAACTCGGCTGCTGCTGGCTGGTACTAATGAGTGAGGATAAGTACACGATTCTGTAAGATTTGGCAACTTAGTGGTGCTTACAATAACACAAGAATTCACTCCTGATTTTTTCACCTTAGCAGCCACCCTTGTTCCTTTTAGCTCCCAACACCGCCAGGCACCTCGTTAGTCAGTTTGTTTACACGTCCTCCCTCGCTGTATCCCACGCCACCACTGGTTTCTTTTTTAAGCAATGGCCCTTCGATAGTCCTCTCACCGTCAGGCGCCACCGTGCTTGCTGATGCCCAAGCCACGCCATGTTCCATTTCCCCCAGCCCTTGGTGTCGACACGTAACAGCCTGACGAGAGGCATGCTCATCAAATTTAGTTACAAGTGATTTTTTTATTAAATACACAAGTTATTACATCTAACTCTAACAATCCTGATAATGCTAATAATGATTTTTGGGAAGATGAGCTAGTAAAGACTTTAAATATGTATCTGAATGAGGTAGTTGATGATATCTTGGAAAAGTATTTAGTAATTTTATATTTAAAATAACTAAGAATGATCAGAATGAAGACAAAACAACATATTATTTACATTATTTATTAAAATCAAAAGTAGAAAATGCAATTGTTATTTATAATAACTGTTTTCAAGATGATGAAGAACATAGAAAAAAGTTTATTTCACTTCTTGATTTTTTTAGTTATCTTTATGAGCAATTTCCCTAATTCAAACTTGATTTTTTTTTCAGGTTGGCTTAAATAAAAATAAGTTTTTTACTTGACTTACTTTTTTGCAGACATATTCTACAACTTTTATTACATACAGAAGTAGTAAAATGCATATTAATATTTGTTAGTTATAACTGTGAAATCTAGTATCTCTTCAAGATGATCACATTGAAACAAACAAGTAAATTTATTTAACTGCTCTGTGACTGTAATAAAAGTTGCAAAATAAGGTAATTAGTCTTAAATAGTTAAAAGTTATAGGCATTTAATATTAACCTCTGCATTGATAACCTTTGTTTGCTTCGTAATATGAAAACATTTAATTTTTTATTAAATAAAATAATATACTTAATTTAGCTTATATCAATTAAAGATTTTTCACAATATTTTTTAATTTGTATATAAATATATTTATTTAATAGTAGTTTTTACCCTTTTTACGTATCATGTAACAACGTTTAAACCCTGCATCAAAACAGGTTATATAGTAATTAATTTTAAGTATTCCAAGCTTATGTTTTCACACCTTTTTACATAACTGAGATTAAAAAAATTTTTACCAAACTGCTTGTTTTTAATCTTTTTTATAAAACTAAAAAATGAATGGAGAATAGTCAGAAGATTAGGGAGGTGCTTTCATAATAACCATACATATATTGTTAATATACAGTGGCTACAAAAAGTGTATCAATGTTTTTCACTTTTGACTTTGAAGAATACTATCTCCATAAGTTAGCAAGGTATAATAAGATGCCAATTTTTTATGAAGGCCCTATTGTGATAGTACATGTTGCACATAAAATCACGTGTTTAGCTCTACTCTATACAAAGTTATGGGCATTTGAAACTGACCTTGTGATGATCAGGATTATCACGGATCAAACACGCCCGCTCTAGGAATAAAAGAGCAGCCACTTCCGCTAAGAACAAATAATCAGTTTTCCTTAGCTTTATTCTTTTACTTCAATACATTACATAACAACCTCTGAAGTGATACACTTTTTGAGCCACTCATTAAAATAAAACATAAATTTATTAAAAACCAAAACTTTGGCCAAGTCAAACAATGAATAAATTGTAAAAATTAGATCTCAAGTCTGTTTACTTATAACATTTTGTT
The DNA here is from genome assembly GCA_027578475.1 of Coemansia sp. RSA 2607. Classification (NCBI taxonomy): domain Eukaryota; kingdom Fungi; phylum Kickxellomycota; class Kickxellomycetes; order Kickxellales; family Kickxellaceae; genus Coemansia; species Coemansia sp. RSA 2607. The sequence continues at coordinate 6,834 of JANBSE010000131.1, forward strand.
TTATTATTTAAATTAGATCTCAGCAATCGATTACCAGTATTCAATCAAGCTATTGGGTAGCAAGCCATCATAACATTACCACTAATTCTTAAGCTCTACCCAGAAAGTATTTATAGTAGTCAGATGCTGCAACTGTATAGGTTACACTACAGTATTAATTAGCTTTACAAGTAGTCATAAATATTAAGATGTAGTATCATAATTGATGTCAGTATTTCAGTAGATTATTATTAAATCAATTGTAACTCAATGATCAGTTAATCAAAAATTAAGAGTACATTGCATATCATTCTCGAAGTTAATCTGGTACTTTGAAACTTTGATTTATAAAAATTAATTAACTCCTCTAACTGTGATGCAACTCCAAAGTTTGATGCTTTAATAACCATTTTGACTGTTTTTCTAACATGGCACTGTTAATCTTTCCCATCGTCTTTTAACTAGTGGTAAAAGTGCTTAAACAAACTTGATAGACTAATATTAATATTATAAAACAATTAAACACATTTCTAGCTATCTAGAACCCAGATATTGCTGACATTTGCATAGACAAAAAATTTCCTACATACTTTGAAAAAAGATGCAGTTTCTTTAGGCAAAGGTTTGGACTTTGTTCCTTTGCATACTATATGTAAAGTTTTATCACAATGTCCACACACATTTTAACCTTCTACATGAACAATTTGGCAACATATACTGCAGTGTTCTCACCTCTATGCATTTAAAAGTGATTACACTGCAGTCAGTCTAATTGAATCTGCTCTGAGTGGTTCCCTGATTATGCAATACAATGCCTTAAATAAAGTCTAGTAACAATAAACTGCACTGTGGCAATGTTTTGCACATGTTTTACAACATTTTTTCTGTAGCTATTGTCACTCCTGATGAGCTGAAAGGCTCAGTATTTAGTAACATTGCTAATAATTTTTATGACAGGTATAACAAATTAAAAAGTAGTAAAATAAGTCAAGATACAAGCAAGTTATGAAAATAAGTTAATTTGACTATGTTATTTAAAGATTGTTAAGATGAAAAATATTAATGAAACAAATAATATCATTATTTATGAGCGGGAAAAAAGTGTATCAATGCAGAGGTTGTGATGATCAGGATTACTGCTGATCAAGGACGCGTGCACTTGGAATAAAAGAGCAGCCACCCCCAGCAATAACAAACAAAAGGGTTTCTTCAGTTTTATTCTTTTACTTGAATATATTACATAACAAGGTCAGTTTCTAATGCCCATAACATTGTATAGAGTAGAGCTAAACACATAATTCTATTTGCAACATGTACTATCACAATAGGGCCTTCATAAAAATAACATCTTGGTTACAGTGGCAGGAAAAAGTGTAGCAATGTTTTTGACTTTTGACTTTGAAGAGTAATAACTCAGCAAGTTGTTAAATTAATAAGAGGTGGCTATTTTTATTTGATAGGTTCAATGTAGTAGTTTATGTTGCAAATAGAATCACGTGTTTAGCTTAACTGGCTAGAAAGTTATGGGCATTTAAAAACGATGTGAGCATTGATACACTTTTTCCTGCTACTCTAAAAAATAAAAAAAATTGTTTCATTAATTTAATAAGCAAGCACAAGTCTAATTAACAAAATTTTATTTAACAATACTACATACTCTGCATGTATGACTATTCATTTATTGCATTTAAACTCATTTATCTAGTCACATCCTTGACATAAAAATAAAGTAAGAATAGTATATATTAGCAATACTATACTGGTAGTAGCACCAGAAAAATCATTACCAAACTTAACCTCAGTATAGCCACAGTGTATTATCTTGATATCTGATTCCAATCCAAGATTTTTGTTGCAAAACTAGACTACCAACCAAAGATTAGTGAGTGGGGTAGGCTAACATGCAATCATATTTAAATCCGTGGAAAATTAAAAATACAACCAATTATTGCCAAATTGCTTAAAAAGTAGCTTTACACATGTGTACATCTTGTAATAGTACATAATAGTTATTATGCAAACTATTGGTGTATTGTTCTAAGAATAAGGAAAGATTAGTCTTTTATAATAAATATAAGTGAGAATTTTGACTAAGTAAATGTCAATAAAGAATGCATTCTAGTCAACTCAAAATGCTTTTTGGAATTATAACATACTAATATTATCATGTTTGTTATAATTATACTATTTTACAGCTGGAAAAATGATGCTGTAAAAACAAAATAGTGCCATGTTTGAAAAAAAAAGACATCTTTAATGATAAAAACATTAAACTTGAAAGCTGCATCACTGTTGAGAAAAGTAATTAAATTAACTAAAACAAAATCACACACAACCAGCATCCCCAGATAAACAATCTATAATGTGATTTTAAATTCTAATTAGCTGATTATAAAATTGGAATTAATTATATGTTGTTTTTCAGAATTGTAACATTAAGCATAGCACAAAATTACTTCAGAAATGTCAAACTAAGCAGTCGGTTGAGATTGAAAGGTAGTCTGCACAGTCTCTAGAATTGAAAAATTACTAATGACATGTGAGTTATGGTCAAGAATTTCTGGTAGTGCTATGATATGTGACTGCCTACTGGTGTGAATAAACACTGGGTAAGAAATGTCAACAAATATTAAGCAATCACCAAGAAAAAGTGTTACATAGTAATGGACAATGGGCCTGATTGTTACACAAAAGTTAGTTCTAACAAAGGGCATTAAATGTAGAGTTGAAATTATTGTATATATTAAATTTATTTTATAAAACAGCAAGAAAAAGTGTATCAATGCAGAGGTGATTTTCAAATGTCCATAACATTGTATTTAGTATTGCTAAGCACGTGATTCTATTTGAAAATTGTATTATCGCAATAGGGCTTTCAAATAAAATTAGCCACCTCTTATTAACTTGACTACTTGCTGAGATATTACTCCTCAAAGTCAGAAGTCAAAAACATTGATACACTTTTACCTGCCACTGTATATCTAGTCTACTTATGGAGATATCACTCTTTAGAGTCTAAAGTGAAAAACATTGATACACTTTTTGTCACCACTGTATTCAGCTTAGCATATTTACCTGCAATATTAGATAACACATGGGCTCTTATTTACTTATGCTTAATGCCAAGTATTAAGAAAGATTAATTTAAAATTATTGAGTTTAAAATTTAAAGTGTTTTTACAAAGTTGAAACAAATCTATATTCTTTAACAACCTGTATTGACTTTCAAATTTCGTCGTAAGTTTAAACATTCTAGAAAAATTGTATTAAATTTATTATAATTTTTTGAGCATTTTCACTTACAAGTGTGTGCTTATTATTTTTTTTTATAAAATTTTGTTACAACAAATTTAACTCGATGTGACACTTCCGTTGCTATTATATTCTTTATTGAAAATTGATATACATTTTAAAATTAATTTCATATAATTTGTTTTACCAATTAAATATTCTATTTTATTGATAAGTTAATATCTACTTAAAAATTTATCTGAAATATTTTATACGTTTAATTTAAATGACTTGCAATAATTTAAAAATATTCGGTTGATGCCAATTTATTTAAACAAAAACTTGAATTTTATACATACACTGGCGTGCACGCTTAAAATATATTTTTATTAAATTAAATTAACTTTAAAAAATAATTGACGTGCATTCCGCTCATCAGTTGGCTTCGACTGTCGCCAATGGGTGTCATCTAATTATGTTGAGCAGAACAATTGATGATGGTGGAAAGGTTGCTCTGTCAAAAAATGACAATCCGGCTAAAATAATGGGTTGGGCTGCAACAATTGTGGTCTGCCCAGTCACACAAGAGACATAAAAACATTGACAAGGTGAATGACAAGTGCAACAGGTATAAAAAGCCGTCGCTAACTGGAGCATCAGGCAAAAAACCCCCAGTAAATTTCATAGCAAAGTAAATTGTCATAGCAATTGGATTATCGTACGTCTCCGGCTTTTCATTAACTCGCTGGGACTGTTTACACCCTCTTTTCTCAGTCATCGGTGTTACACACACACCCGGCTTTTCTCTACACTTACTACCTTTTTTGTTTAGGCATTAACTCGCGCCCATTATCTGTCATACGCAGGCCACTTATTAGTTATTTCTTTTATCTTATCCTTTTTAGTGTATTTTAACGGCCACTCTGCTTTCTTTTCTTACGCATCCAGACATTTATTATCACTAAAAAAAAATTATTAAAGATTTCTTTTTTTCGCCAAAACCTTGGATCTGCGCGCTACATTGGCAGAGATGCAGACTCACAGACGCGCTATCGTGGAGTTTCTTGACATGATTTAGATAGTAAAAGAAATTTATCAGGTGACCAGCAATGTGGCTGTAAATGTGGCTACGACTGGCATAATAATATTGGAGCAGGCGTCATTCGCTGATGTGTGCGGTGGCCGACCAATGGAAATTACGAGTCAGCTTGATCAAGCTGCACACCAGTCATAATAGCAAAAAGTATTTGATTTTTTCATGCTCACTACCTTACCAATAAAGTATGCATTTACATCTAAACTTATTACCGCCAAAGTTTTTAAAGCAAATAATTTGTAGTCATCTAAACGCGTGACACCTATTTTAACAGTTAACAATAGATTGTCAGTCATTCCTTGCGCTACAAAAAATATTGTTAATATAAATATTAATATTTGTAAGAGATGGATGCCTATATAAACAGACATTCTTAAACGTGTTATTTTTAATTCTGTATTACTAATTTCTTTTTTAATTGTAACAATAAAAAAGTGCGCCGCAAGTTTATCTTATTTTTAAGATAATGCGGCGTTTATTTAAGTTATTTCCATAGACGTGTAAGGCAAAAATTATTTTTGTGCTTTTATATTTTTTACTTTATGCAATCAAATTATAAAATATGTCTTTTAAATACACGTAAAAGTTGGTTACATAAAAACTAGTAAACTTAAGAATAAACTAGTTGTACTAATAGCTCCGGACAGAATTGTTTTTATAACAGCATATAGCGTATATGATGTTTTATAATCTCCAGAAGTAAAATATCTATGAGTGTAGCTCAGCCCTGTATTTTACTCCTTATTGGCGCGTTTACGTATTATAACTATATTTGATGTTATGATCGCTTGTACTCTATCTAAAGCAAGCACCTATATTTTAGCCTGATGTCCAGTTTTTACATGCCAAAGTTGGCAAGCTTAACCAAGAAGCGTTTATATAGAGGGTAGCATTTATAAAATAGAATCCAATTTTTAAAAAAAAAATAGTTTTTAAAATAGTTTAGCAGATTTTGTCATAATTTAGTATTTTTCATAAAAAAAATTATCTTTTAAAGAAAAAACAGCAACTATTTTTTTTAAACTTTGACAAAATATTAGTTTAGCTGCTGTTCTCAGTAAAAAAAAAATTTATATATTAAATTTTACGCTGAAAATCGCTTTAATTTTACCTTTACATTTTCTTATAAACAAAATTGTCTGTCTCTATTATAATCATTGCGTATGAAATTTATGACTTTAAAAAATCTATTGCACTGCTTCGAGTTTCACAGCTAGAGAATTTACGCTGCAAGCAACAAACTGACACGTGCAGCCAATTAGAGGTCATAAATGATTCTGGAAAAAATTGTAGACCACTTTCTACACGTATTCACTTTATCATTTTGTGTCACCCGCACGTCCTTTCCCTGGATGCAGCATCAAAATCGTCCAAAAAAGAGTCTTCGTCACTGCTAAAATTGCTTTTAAATTCTGAGCTAGACTCAAAGTCTTTGATCAGCTATTCAAACATTCAAAAAACTGCTGCAAAAACGTATTGGCTGTGTATTGCACACCGGTTGTATCAGCCGCCAATGCTAGAAAGCTTAGAGCGTATCCACGCACCTGGCTGTGTTTATGATGACTGCGAGCAACCCAAAGCAGATTGAGGTAAATATTTAGTGTATAGCGTAACGTATATTAAAACTAATCGTATGTTAAAAAAAAAAGTTGACATCGACAGGTAGAGATTGGCGCCAAGATTTCAAGTCAATTTTAATAAACCTTTTCTTAATTCAGTATATGCAAATAAAATTTAAACAAAGCATGGAAAAAATTTTTACGTAATAAATATTGCGTTGTTTTGATATTAAACAAAACTTACGCTAACAGCGACCGTCAGATTTTTCTAAACGCTGTTTGATTAATGCTATACTCAACTAGATTCTAATAAAAGCAGCCGGGCGCTAGTGATTATTGCAATGCTCGCAGCTGCTAACTACTGCTAGATGTTGCTTGTAAATTCTCAATGTTGTGCGTGACATTTAAGCACTGAGTCTTAAAATTATGTAAAAGTTTGAAGCTGCGCTTTGCAAGTTAGAATAGAGTTTACTACATAATAGCTTAAAAATATATGTACTTCCCGCTTAGATACTAAATTTTCTAGGTATGCGCACATTTAACACTAGCTTATTTTTATCACGCCTCAATCCACATCTATCTTTAAACAGTCTAAAAAAGTTAGCAATAAGACATAATCTTCTAGACACTCTCTTTGTTATGCACAAAATATTATAGTAGACATTGCTTTTAGAATCAATAATATTTTTTTTATGTAAATTAAATGTGCGCGTGTTATAAAAGTTAAATTGAAAATAAAGAAAGATATTAAAATAAGATACTTGCAGCACACTACTTTTGAAGCATCGACTGGATTGTCTGATTGATAAATTCGCGGCGTGAAGACATGTCAACGCCAAACATGCGAGAAAGCTCGTCGCACACTTGCTTCATACTGACAGAAGTCAAGTCGGTGGTGGCAAGTATGCTCGAAATTGCAGAAACAATTGCGTCGTCAGAGGGCATTAGACTAGACTGTGGTACCTGCACGAGGTTGTAGCTTGGTGTGGCAACATTTGCTATGCTGCCAAAATATGCGCTGTACGCTGCAGGACTGTAAGGATGCTGAATCTGCTGCATCTGCGGCAAGTTAAACGTCTGCGGATTTTGCGAATAAACTGACATAGTCTGCTGCTGACGCTGCAGTTGCTGCTGAGCCGGATCGAGACCTGGAATTTGTGTAAAGCGGCTTACAGGCCGCACTCCGGCATTGCCAAACTTGTCAATTGCCTGGGCGACTGCCTCCATCTCCTGAATTTGCTGCTGATGCTTATATATCTCGCCTTCGTACTCAGCCCACGTGCGCATCGGAATCTCGTCAGGATCAAATGGCTCTTCATCTTTGACAAAGATCTGACGCTTGCCATCGTCACCAACCACAATACGCGTGTTACCCCACGAGAAATCGCCCATATGCCAAAACACATAGATTGGAATAAAGAACGACCACAGCAGGTATGCGAGCAGATAAATAATCATCCAGCCAATGTGCTGCCACTGGCGCTTAAGAACAAAGATGACGGCCTGCAAACCGTAGATGGCGCCAATCAGAATTAGAGAAATGTAACCGATATCTGCAATCTTGGAAATTGCGAGGTAGGCGAGATAGAACAGAGTACAAGGCATGGTCAGTGTACCAAAAAGATCGATAAAGACGACAAAACGCATCGAGAAACAGCAGAAACCGCACATTTCGGGCAAAAAGACAAGTTCGACGAGATTATGCACAGTCGAGTTAATCCAGCGACGACGCTGGGACAACAGAACAGACCAGGTATCGGGAGCCGTCATCTTGCATTTTGCGTCAGCTGTAAATGTCATTTTGTACTGCGGAAAGTACTTCATCATGAGCGTGGTCAGATAGCGGTCCTCACCAAGCGACAGTAGATTCTTTTTGTGCAACGTGTCAACATGATTTTCCGAGTAATCCTTGACGACATTCTTTGAGATAATAAGCGGCATTCCACGTGCAGTGCGCAGACGATACATACAGAAACAGCCAGGAAGGCAGGTGACGGATCCAAACAGTGATTCAAACGCCTTGGCCATGTGGTGCGAGATAAAGTACTCGTAGACCTGGATCATGGAGGTCCACGAGAAGTCCTCGTTTGTCAATTGGGTTTCACCGCAGATACCAATAACCTTTGCATCGTGAACCATGCAGGCAACAAGGCGAGTGAGCGAGTCTGGAACAACCTCGGTGTCAGCATCAATCATCAATAGATATTCATACAGCGATGGGTGCACACCAATGACGTTACTTATTTGGTGGTATATTTTAAGGTCTAGTGGCTACATTGGCGCTTCAAAGTGCACACGGTTGAGGAAGTGCATTAACAGCATCTGTGAGTCACGTTTGCCGCGATTACCTGGACGCAACTTTTCTGTGGGTTTATCAATCTTTGCCACAACAAGATACGACACAATATGGCCCTCATACTCATATTGACCAGAGTAAACCTTGGCCATGTTGTGCTGCTGACTGCCTTCTCCAATCGAACGGAATGAACGCGGCAGTGGATCAAGCTTGGGATTAACACTAAGGATATCCAGTACAATTCGTGGCATTGGACGATCGTTTCCTGAGCCGACAATGTTGCCGTCACAAATGATGAACAGCAGACGATGCTTGTCATCATATCTGAGTGTTGCAAGCGAGTCAATGGTGCGGCGCAGCGACGATTTGCCTTCGGTATAACAGGGAACCTGACAAATGACAAACTTGTCGTGTTTTTGTGGTTTACGAAGTGACGATAGCTGCAATGAGGCCAAGAACTTGATCAAGATGACAAGCATGAGCAGACACGCGGCGGCCAAAAGAAGGAAATTTGGGAACAGACAGCGGAAGCTATGACGCGTGTCAACCTTTCCAACGTAGAAGAGCGTTTTGAGGCAACGGTAGTTAGCTGCACGTACCGATTTGCTTAACGGCAGCATATGCCAGTACTTTGTTACATCGGTATCGCGGGCACCAGCATCTTCAAAGATTGATTCGACGAGTCTGTGCAAAAAATGCCACTTCTTCTGGTCGACATTTTCGGGAGCGTCACGTGTGGCAAAGTAAGGGTTCAGATTGAATACCTCGCCATTGATTACGCGCCAGTACTGGCCGCCGCGATGATGCATGGATTGGATCCACTTTGGATCCCACACAACGTCACCAACCTTGAAATGACGCATTTTTGGAAGTACGTGGCGATGGTAAAAGTCCTGGCGCATCATTTCCTTTGAGTTGGCAAGTGAACCAGCACGATGGATAAACGGGAAGGCCGTCTCGGTGTCAATATCCGATTTGAGGTACATCAACCAGTTCGGGTCGTCACGCGCAGGCACAAGGTCAGGACAAGCAGCGCGCAGAGCAAGTGGGAACAATGCGTTAACCTCTTGACCAGAGTACATAATCATGTCCTCAGGACTAGCACTGCCGCGACTCTTGCCGTGTTCCTGGTTTAAAAAGTTCGTGATGTCATAAACGCGGCCGCGCAGAGCTACATATGCGTCACTGCGCTCAGTATGAACAGCGACCTCGTCCATATTATAAACGTACTGCTTGGGACACATGAGCAGGCCGAGACCTATGATAAAGAACAGCACAAAGCCCCAGGTCGCTACGATGATCAAGCAAATTGCTACCTTTTCGCGCCATGCCATACGAATATCCTCACGCTTCATACCACAGCATCGAATCAGCCAGTCAGGAATCAGCCAAGTAAGTGTGTTGGTAGTGTGCGACCAGCAGCAACGCGCTGGCATAATGTCAATCTCCTCAACTAGTCCCTCACGTTCAGCTGCAACTGCCTGCTGGCGGTGGCCATAGTCACCGTCAAAGTTGCCATGTGCCCAGTTGTATGTGTCCTTTTCATTATGCGCTACAGCTGACATGCCGTCACTGTCGTTGTCCGAGTGGTCATGACGACCATTGCCTTTGTGATCATCGTCAGAGTCACCATCAGCGTCATCGTGCGAGAAGAAATCATCAGCTTCAGGATCAAAGTCGCCGGCTGACTCAGCTTCGCTGCCATACGCCGTGCTAGCCACGTCGGTATTGTCGCCAAAGTTAAACATGTTTTGAGGCGGCGCCAGTTCACCATTGTCGTCTCCCTGCGCCAAACGCGCTCTGTCATAAACACGTTGTTGGTGCCAAGCATGTAGTGCTGGCCCATTGCCCAGCCATTGGCATGTGCGACACAATCGACAATCACCGACGCCAGCTGATCACCACTTACATCAACTATAGGCGTGTAGCGACGCACAAACGTATCAAGCCGCATTGATACAGTAAACTCTGTAGGCGTGCAGCGTAGCGCCATATCGGAGAGCCCTAGTGCATGGACTTGTTGCTGAACGAACACACTATCGACTACGGAAGACTGCTGCCCTGCATGTGCAGGCGAAGCGCGCACGTGTAGCACATGCCACACTTTGCAGTGGTCGGCTGCTGCAAACACATCATCTAGTGCACCACTGATCTCACCTATAAACATGTTGGCTGGGTCAGCAGCATCGACGGATGGCAGCTCGGCAGGCAGCTGCAGGGGCTCGACAGCAAGCGGCAGCGGTGCTACGCGGCTTGCAGGGTCATTTTCGTCGGTATTATTGCTGTTAGTGTTAAGCTCAGCCAGTGGACAACGTACGGTGGGACGCGATGCTGGACGCGTCGACAAAAGGCAACCAACAATCGTTGATTCTTCCTCAGGATGGTAGTCCAGCGCAATCTGGTCAATGCCAAATAGACGGCGCACAAAGCGGCTACAGCTAGTTCCACTGAGCAGAGCGTAGAGATCGGGACTAGCTTCAAGGTCCATGTTGCGGTGACAGAACTCCTCGATACTGTACTGAATCGGGGCAGTGCTCATCCAGTGACGGATGCCAAACTGCGGCGGCTGGCGATGTGCTGCGCTGGGCGGTGGTCCAGGCATGAAATTCGGGTGCTGACCATGATTGTGGTTGATACGGTTAATCAGCACAATGTCATCCGACGCCTGCTCGCTGGCAGCATGCATCTCAACCGTGTTGACAAGCCCACCACGCATGCATCCGACGTAGTTGCCGGCCAGCAGGTGCGTTGTCTGCAGCCGGTCACTCCACGCAGGCACATGCGGCAGACCAACGGCATTGCCATGCATGATGCGTGCAATGCCAGTGTCAGAACCAAGCACTTTGCTTAGCACAAAGCCATTAAGTCGTTCGTTAGCAAGGTTAATAGCAAACTGCTCAAAAGACGCCGGTGAGCTGCTAGCCGATGGGAGTGAGAAGCCGTACATTTGCAGCAAAGCGATGTGGTTGGTCGCCTCGGCATCGCTGATGTTGCGGTTGATCTGGTCGACCAGCCAGTAGAACAGCACGTGGTACAGCGCACGTGCAAGGGCGTCGCGCTGTGCGTGTGCACCATGTGCGTTTAGGAACACAGTGCACAGGTCGCAGCCAACAAGCGCCGTCTTGTACGACAGTGCGGCTGTCAGTGCTGCCGAGGTGACTCCGAGCAGCTGTGCACAAACGTCAACTTCCTCGGGGCTGCGCACCACAGCGGCATCCTCAGACCGATCGGGTGCGTCACCAAAGCGCACGTTGCCCAAGTGCAGAATAGCCGAAAGCACCTGCAGCACGTGCGCCTGCTG
>JANBSE010000132.1:0-18269 GCA_027578475.1 Coemansia sp. RSA 2607
TTGATACTTTCAAGTTTGTTCTGGTTAATAAACAATTATTGATATGCATTTGCACCAAGAGCTTCGAGGATAGGCTCAATAAACACCTGATACACCCATCCAAGCAACGACGAAGTATCGCCAGCAACAGCAGTGAACGAGTGCGAGCCGTCGTTGGTCACGACAAACGCCGTACCATCGTCATCTGTACGCTCGCCCCTAGCCAGCGCATAGATGTCAGTGTTCTTTACGCGTAGCAGCCTGTTGCGATGCAAACTTTGGTTCTCCACTTCGGTTGGCAGCGGAATGGCGTGGACTGAGGAAGATGGCTCGTACGGGATATGGCTCTGAGTGGACGCTGAGACTGACGAGGTAAATTCGATAACAGCAAACAGAAGCGCACCAATGACAGCCATCAAAAGCACCAGCCCTAAGCTCCACATCGCCCAGTTCCAGGCCCTGTTCGCCATGCTTTGTTGCTCGGAATTATCGGTCGCGCTACTTCCCAACAGAGGGTCAGACTCTGAAGGCATAGTTGAGCGCACTCGCGTGCCATGGCGGTTGCGCAGCGAGCCAGTGGCATGCGAAGCGCTGCTTCCTAGACTAGAGTTGCTGACTGCAGAGTAGACAGACACCGAATCTCCTATAACGCTGTCGACGGCAGCAGACGACGGTGGCTCAGGACTTGACGGCAGCATAACGGCCGACGAGGCACAGCTGACAGCCGCAGTAGCGTCGTTGTCCTCATGCTCCTCGTGCACAACGATGTCATCGGCGACATTTGCAACAACAGACTCGGCCTTTGGGTTTAGGTCATCAGTGTCGGTTGCTCTTGTGGCATACTCAATGACTGGTGGCTCAGGCTTTGGGCTCAGTTGCAGGCGCAGGCCAGCAAGGTCAGCAAGACTAACCTGAAGCTTCTGGGAGACCATGGGCTGGCCAGGAGAGGCGTCCAGAACACAGTGAATGGTGCTGCCGTTGCTATCGTCACTTCTTGTAATCCGCAGAGGTGTGCCGCCGCTGGCCAACGATACAGTGATCGAAGCAGCCGTAAGCAAAGAGTCACACGCTTGGGCATATCGCATATTGGCCGGCCCTACTGACAAAAAAGCTGAGGGTACGTCAAATAGCGGAGCTGGCAGGCGGAAACACGACTCACTAGTAAGATCAGGCAGAGATACAGTCGCAGTAAAAGCACAAGCAAGCGAGTCGGTAGCTACCTCGACCGCCAGGCTATCCTTGACAAAAGATGCAGGCTGAGAAAGCGGGACAGCAACCAGACCGCAGCCAAGATCAATAACCGAATACACTGGAACGGCAGCTGCTGCACGCGACCTGGGCAGCCCACTTGCATCAGCAGCCAGCTCAAGCATATCCACACTCCATCTGCACTGCTCGTCGTCGGTATCCGGAACCACGACGGCCAGACACGCCGTGGATGCAGCTTCTGGGGAGCCAAAGCGAGCATCCATTTGTGAACGCCATGAGCTGAACGAGGACAGCGAGCATGCCAGCGAAACACGAACAAACAGTCTTTCCGCCGCAGGGGCACACTCGATATCAACAGAGACATTAACCGACGACGCAAGCGTCGGCTGGATAGAAGGCGAGCTGGTGGCTGTGTACGCGTCGACCAGACGCTGCATATATGATGCAGTTAATGGAGAGCCTCGGCGCTCAATCGTAACAACCTCGTACATGTCCGGCACAGCCAGCTCGTCTTGCTGCGACTGCTGGAGCTGTTGCTGCAGTGACAGCACATTAATGTCCATGTTATCCGAGTCCACTCGCACCCACGCGTCGGCTTCGTTGACCACGCGTATAGCCGCTCTGACACTGCTTGCAGTAGAATCGGTGGCTGCAACTAGCGTAACGAGCTTAGTTGGCACTGCAACGTAAAAGCTCTGAGTAAGGACCATGCCGTATAGTGGGATAGCCAGGCTAAGCTCCGACTGAATCGACAGCTCAACGGTCTCCCCAACAGCTGTGTCTGGCAACTGCACGCGCAAACGTGAAGTAGAAACAGACATCTGAGAGTTTTCAGTGACCAAATCACCGCACGAAAAGCTTGTCTCGTTACCATCAACCGTGACCAAACGATGGCGCAGAGGCAGACTACGCGACGCTCCAATAGCGCACAGCACCGGCGCAAAGTCCAGTGTAACAGCAGTGTTGCCCGCATGCTTCAGAACAACAGAAGTCAAAAGACACAAAACGTCTGGACGCACGGTAATACACGCATTGACAGACTCGATTGTCGGCGGGACAGCCGGGGGCAAAGACGGCGGTTCAAAGGCCAGCGACTCTGGCGGTGCGCCAACAGCCGGCGACGGCTCAACCGAGTCGATAGTATCAAGGATACCAAACGCCGGCGGATGCTCCGCAAGCCGGTAGTGATCAAACGGCATGGTTTCCTGCGACAGAAGCGGCGACAGCTCCGGCACACGCGGCTGGACAATCGGCGCAGCGTCGTAGACGGGCTGCTGACGCGGCGCCCATGCGACGCTAAGCGTGTCGGCTAGACGGAGCTTGAACGCAAACACTTCGGTGCGCGCAAAGTCGTACTCCGCATGTTCTTTTTCGAAACGCGCCCACACAGAGCGCCGGTCCACGACAGCGTCGCCGATAAGCGGCGGACGGGCGACGTCGAGGCTGAACGAGCCGCGGCGGCCGTACTCGTTGATAAAGCGGCGCAGCTTGCGGTCCAGGACCGATTCATCGTCGCTGGGCTCGGCTTCAGCCGCCGGCTGGCGCCAGGAACTCCGTCCAGAGTCAGCGTCAGAGTCGTCGGTCAGCAGCCATCCACCAGGCTCGCTGCGCATGTCATGCGGAGCTTGTTGCAGCATGCCCGTCGGCGACGTCGGGCTGAAGACCGGCAGCGCGGCACGTCCGCTGCGCGCAGCCAACGACGCCGACTGGGCATCCATGACGCGTGCAGCCTGTAGTGCAATTCGCGGCGGCTGCAGCATACGCACGTGGAAGAAGCACGAGGCAGGTAGCTCATCATGTTCTTCGGTGCCAACATCGATAGGCTGCATGCGGTGCGGCAGCCGCACGCGTACGCGGGTGCTAAGCGACCGCGGGATGCCACGCAGCGACGCCGAGCCAGACTCCCACGATAAGGTGTCGGACGAGGGTTGCGTTTCGGAAGAAGCCGGAAGTGAGAACCACACAGTCAAACGGTAGCGCCGCGGCTCACTCAGCCGTGCTACGAGCACGCCGCGCGTACGGTCTGTTTCAAAGCGGCACAGATCCGAGGAAGCAGCCACCTCATCGCGCAACACGTCGGACGAGGCAATGCTCGATGAGCGCCGACGCGTATTCACCAATCCGAGACCCGTTGTAGCCGGAGCCGGTGCTGGAGCCAGATCAGGCACCGCATCCTGCTCATGCAGACCCGTCGGAGACATCAGCCCCATGGACGAGTGTGGGCGCTCAGGACTGGTAGCAGCGCGCTGCAGCAAGCCGTTGCGTAGCCTAGCGCCCCTAGCGCCGGCACTCTCGCCCATCGCGCTGGCGGGACGCATGGCGGCAGCATATGCACCGTTACGCTCAGCGCCGAACGACAGCGTGCGCCTCGAAGCCTGGTAAGACGACTGCGGGCCAGTAGCGCGCATTTGCGACTGGATGAGCTCGTTGTACAGCGCCACGCGGTCAGACACACGTGCCTGCGCACGGGCATACGACGCCTGCGTGTGCGTCTCGTAGCGCGCGGCTGCAGAGTCCGGCAGCTCGGCAGAGTGGGCCTGCGGCGGGCTGGGCGTGCTGGGCGCCGGCGGATACGGCGACAGCTGGTCGACGTGGAACAGCGGCGTGGGCCGCGAACGCTGCTGGTGCTGGTGGTGATTTTGAGTCTGGTTTTGGTTTTGATGAAGGTGGTCGCCGCGACGCATCAGCACAGGCGACGCCTGGCTGTCGTTTGTTGGGATGCGACGCAGAGACAGCGTTGGTGTGTCTTCGGGAAGAACCGGCGACAGAACCGGCGAGGCTACAGACTCGGCGTAGTCAACACCACCGACACCACCAGCCACGCCATGCTCGCCAGCCACAACACAAAAGGTGCGCTCAACCAGCGGCCAGGCGTCAGCGTCGTCGCGATAGTGGTGGTAGCTTCTGCTGCGCTGCACCAGATGCGACTCGGCCACAGCCAGCAGATCAACAGTCTGCTCGCCACGGTGCAACACGTGCACCGAAACATCCATGCGGCCACGCACCCGTACCCTGTTCATGCTTCGACCCTGCGACACGTGCTGAACTTCGCCCCTGCGCTCCGCCCTCGCCGCATCGAGCTCCGGCGGGACAATTTTGAGATCAACGCGCACGCTGCGCACGAGCACCGGCTGCTTGCCTGAGCTCTGTGCGCCCACAACGCCCGTCTGCGTCGACACCGCGCTGTACACCGACGCTCTCGAATCCGGCCGTCGGCGCTCAGCCAGCGTAGGCGTGTGGTACGCGTCGTCTGCCACCCCGTTGCGCCCGGCCAATAGGGGCGAAGGCGGCTGCTCGCTGCGCCACGCATGTACGCCGGTCTCTGACTGCCTTCGGCTGCGCCGCAGCGTGCTGGCGCTTTGTGCTGGCGGCGTGGCGAGCAGCGAAGTGGGACGTGGTTGCGGCGTAGATAGCCGCGTGGCAGTACTGCGACTCAGCGTTGGTGCCACGCTGCGGCCCCCGGCGCCCTGGTACCGTGTTGGTGTGTTGCCGGCGCTCTGCGTTTGTGAGTTGGAACGCGTGCGAGGCAGCATTTTACCAACGGATGGAAATATGCAAGCAACTGAATGAATGTGTAAATTAAAGAAATTAAATAAAAAAGAAGTATTGATGAGTGCAAAGAGTGCGAAAAAAAGAGGAAAGGGAGGAAAGTTGCAGGGAGTGGTAAAGGAGCAGGTAGTACAGGGTGTATGCTATCCTTTTGATATCCTTCATGCTACTGGATGCACAGACTCATTGTTCTGGATCCGAAGGCGCACGCACTTGCTTATCAGCCAAGCCCCATCTGCAATGCTTCCCAGATGTCGATTTGCACGATCCGCTCCCACCCGCTTTGAGCAAGAACCAAACCTGCTCGGGCACACCAAACGATGCAGTGATCCTTTCAGCTCTTTGTAAATAAAACAACGCTGTGCAATATGCGTGCAAACAGAATGTATCAAGTCTATTTTAAGCGTTGCAGAGCCTGCAAAGCCACAAGAAAAACATACAGGAAAAAAAACAACAACAGCAGAAAAAACACCAAGGGCTAGTACAAGTTGTTATAAGGTACACGTGCGCTGGGCGGCACCGTCGGACCGTGCATGCCAGCGTTGTTGCCATGCGTATACCCGTCAAACCGGTCTTCCGAGCGTGGCTTCTCAGCGCCATACAGCGCCGCCGACGGTGCAAAGTTCGCATGACTGGCAGGCTCAAACGCCGGGTACCCGCCGAACCCCGAATCCTCGTGACGGTCATACGCATGCATGCGCTTTTTGTTGCGCCGCCACAGGAAGAACGCCAGGGCGCCGACGGCCAGCAGAATGACGCCGATGACAATGCCGCCGATGGCCCCGCCGCTCAGCCCGTCGTTGGGCTCGTCGATATCGATGAACTCGATTTGCCCCGCAGAGTTGGTCACCGTGGCTTTGGCCTTTGTTTTGGTCGACGATGTGGTCGTATGCGTGTCTTCGTCGTCCTCGGTTGCGGTGTCGTCGTTTAGCGTCGTTGTGTGGCTGGTTTTGCTGCTGGTGCTTGTGCTGGTCCTGCGAGACGTTGTCGATGTGGTCCTGCTGCTCTGCTGCGCACTGCTGGCGCTGGTAGCTTCGTCGTCGCCGTTGACGTCGGTGGCTGAGGGACTCTGGTCGTCGACGCTGCCCTCATTGTCATCTTCGTTGTTGTTATTGTTGGTTGTCTGTCTCACACTGCTGCTGTCATTATCACTGGCCGTCGCGGTAGTCTGCTGCTGCTCTTCATCGCCGCCGTCAGCCGCTGTAGTCTCTCTGCTATTGCTATTGCCATTGCCGCCTCTTCTGGTGCTCGTCGACTCGGCCTGTGTGTCATCCACAGGCGGCGTCGTATCTACCAAAGTATCTGTGTCACTGCCGCCACTTCCTGGACGCGTATTAACATTATTGCCATTCCCGTTGTTATTGCCGTTGCCGTTGCCGTTCCCCTGCTGCGCATGCACAGCTGTGAACAGAGCGAGCAAACCAATAAACAGTATCCGCAACACAGAATACTTCATTTCAAACAGTTTTATAAAAAGAGGAAGGAAATTAAAATAATTGTAAAAGAGGAGTAGAAGAATTATTTTGCTCTGTTGCTTTCGAGGGGTTCGGCAAAAACACAGACCGTTTCTGGAACATGTCAGCTGCTTCGAAAATAGAAGAAAAAACCTTGCTTGCTTGGTCTCTACTGTTTTCCTGTTTTTAACCCGGTCCACCCAATCAGCAACGCCGCAATTGTTTACACTCGCCTGTGACAATCGCCTAAATTAAATCAGGTTTCTTGAGACAATCTTTGTTTCCTTTCGTTTTTCCAAAGCTTGCAGTCAACGCTGTTTTAATATATATTGTTTTGTATATATTTTCCGCTTCTAATAAAAAAAGTATTAAAACAATTTTTCCTGGTTTTTAAACAGAGAAATTGCTCTTTGAAACAAATTTTATTCATTTGAATCAAAACATTTTGTACAATTGAACAAACTACTTTCTCTGATTAATAAAGCTGCATTTCCAATTTAAATTCAGATTTCCCACCAATTTATATTTTATATTACTTTTTATATACTTTTCTTCTTCAAAAAATTATACTATTATTATACTTAACATGTCTTTGGTATTTGTAAATCTTGATAATGGGTTTGAAATTCCATTTAAGATATTACAATCAAATTCAGTCCTAATTAAAAAAGACTTTTTTGAAGAAGAACATACTGAAAATGAGAATTTGGAGGATATAGTAAATAAAAATTGTGTAAAATACTTTAGCAAATA
Source organism: Coemansia sp. RSA 2607 (assembly GCA_027578475.1). Taxonomy (NCBI): domain Eukaryota; kingdom Fungi; phylum Kickxellomycota; class Kickxellomycetes; order Kickxellales; family Kickxellaceae; genus Coemansia; species Coemansia sp. RSA 2607. The sequence goes on from JANBSE010000132.1 coordinate 6,945, forward strand.
TATATTAGATTATCTAAATAATTGGTTTTTATATATAGAGTACTATTATGACAGAAATGGCAGTGATATCATTAATGAAAAAGATAAATTATCATTAGTATTTCCATTCCTTGAATGTGAAATAGTAACAGACATGGATGAAATAAAGTATATTTTTTTAGAGCAAAAGTATCTAAGAATAGTTACAGCTTGACAATTAAAAACAGTTATAAACAAATATTGTTAAATGTTCCAAATGTAAAACCAATGACTAGTTTGGAAAATTTGGAAAAATGTATGCGATATGAATTTCAAATTAATCACGAATATTCTGTAAAGTTTTCTGACAATCTTAACTTTAACAAAGAACTCGATCGCAATTTTTTAATCAGTATTATTGGATTTAAAAAAATAAAATATTGGTAGTACAACAATGTGTATGTTAAATTTTTTGATAAAGCAGGTGTTGAGTTTATGTTAAATATTAATTAATAAATATTCAAGAACAGTAATTCACCCCTTATACTGTGACAAAAAAGTGTATTAATTTTGTTCACTTTTAACTTTAAAGAGCACTTTCTTCATAAGTAGACAAGAAATATCAAGGTGCTATTTTTTATATAAAAAGCCCTATTGGGGTAGTACATGTTGCAAATATAATTCCATGTTAAACTTTTTTATAAAAAGTTACAAACAATAGAAAATGACCTTAGCATGGTACACTTTTTGAGCTACTCATTAATAATAAATGTTTGAAAATTATATATTTATTTCAAAATCAATACTAACTTCTATTAAAACAGTAAATTAATTGTAACAGTCAGACCTCATGTTTGTTTACTTACAGTGGCAACAAAAAGTGTATCAATGTTTTTCACTTTTGACTTTGAAGAATACTATCTCCATAAGTAGACTAGATATAACAAATATACTAACTTTATATAAACGCCATATTGTGATAGTACATATTGCAAATAGAAACACGTGACATGCTATATTCAATAAAAAGGTATGGGCATTTGAAAATGGGTAGTACATTGATACACTTTTTGAGCTGATTATAAAAAAATATTATTTTTTGATACTTTAATTTATTTCACCTATTCAACCTTTTATTAGCTTAACCAAATTAATCTATTTACACTTTTATTTTGTGTCTTTATCCGTTTTAATACTATCTGATTATTTACATCTGCTGTCAACCCCATTAAAAAATTAGTCAAAACAGCGCCTTCCAGCCTGTCAGGAGTGACAATAGCTATGGGAAATTTCTATAGAAACTTGTCATAATCTATTTTGTAGTCCAGCATGTTGCTATTAAATTACATGCAGGGGATTGTATTGCAAAAAATAAATGACTTCTTCGAGACAATTCAGTTGGACTGGTTGCTGTGTGATTACTAATTAATACATAGAGGTGAAGAGACTACAGTATACAGTGGCAGAAAAAAGTGTATCAATGTTTTTGACTTTTGACTTTGAAGAATAATATCTCAGCAAGTGGTCAAGTTGATAAAAGGTGGCTATATTTAATAAAAAAGCCCTATTGTGATAGTACAATTAGCAAATAGAATTACGTGTTTAGCTCAATTGACTAAAAAGTTATGGGCATTTGAAAATCACCTCAGCATTGAAACACTTTTTCCTGCTGTTTTAAAAATAGTAATATTAATAAATTAAAATTATTTAATCCTACATTCAATGTCCTTTGTTAAAATAAATTTGTGACTAACAATCAGACCCATTGCCTGTTACTATTTGACATATCTTTTTGGTAATTGTGTATTTTTTTCCATATTTTTTACCTAGTGTTTGTTCACACCAGTAGGCAGTTACATATCATAGCACTACCAGAAATTCTTGACCAAAAATAACATGTCATTAGTATCTTTCAATTCTAGAGACTGTACAGGCTACCACTCAATCTTAAATGACTGCTCAGTTTGCCATTCCGGAAGTAATTTGGAGCTATGCTTGGTGTTACAATTATGAAAATCTACAGTTAATTAATTCTAATTTTATAATCAGTTAATTAAAAAATAAGATTACATTAGAGATTGTTCATCTAGTGATGCTGGTCATGTGTGTTTTTGTTTTAGTTAATTTAATTACTTCTCACAACAGTGACGCAGCTTGAAAGTTTAATGTTTTTATCATTAAACATGTCTGTTTTTCAAACATGGAACTATTTTGTTTTCACAGCATCATTTTTCCAGCTGTAAAATACTATATTTATACAAAACAGATTGATATTAGTATGTTTTAACTACAAACCAGGTTTCCAATTGACTAGAGTGCATTCTTTATTGACATTCACTTAGTCAAAATTCTCACTCATATTTATTGTAAAAGACCAATGATTCTTTATTCTTAGATCAATACACAAACTTTTTTGCATATAAAACATTTTGTATTATGTCGAGATCCACACATGCAAAAAACTACTTTTCAAGCAATTTGGCAACATTTGATGGTGTTTTCATTTTTCCAGCTACTATAATATGATTGCAAGTTAGCCTACCCCACACAATAATCATTGGTTGGTAGCATAATTTTACAACAAAGTTCTTAGAAAACAATCAGATATCAAGATAATACACAGTAGCAAGACATAGGTTAAGTTTTAAAACATTTTTTGCAGTTACCACCACTGGTAATTTGCTAGAAGATACTTTTCTTATTTAAATTGTATGTCAGGTTCATCATTAGATAGATAGGTTAAAGTAGAACAAATTATTTATAACATATGCAGAATATGTAAGGTTAGTAATTATTTATTGTTTAATTAGATTTGTTCTTGTTTATTTAATTAGTTATGTTCTTGTTTATTATATTAGAAAAACATTTATTTTTGTTTGAAAATAGCAGGAAAAAAAGTGTATCAATGCACTTGTGATATTTACAAGCCCATAATTTATTAGTTGGTCAAATTAAACACGTGAATCTGTTTGCAACATAAAATATCACAATGAGACTTTTAAATAAAAACCAATAGTTTTGAATTTTTGCTACTTGCTGAAATATTATTCTTTAAATTAAATATTTAAAAAGTAATTTCTACACTCTTTCTGGCACCCTAAAAAAATTAAATTACATATTATTTGTACAAAATGTATATATTGCTTTGTATTTATAGTAAATAATACAATGTTTTATTAATTAATAAGTAAAAAAAATCATAAATTATTAATAAAATAAATTTTATATATATTTAAAATTAATATTTCGACAAGCCACGTTAAAAAGATTATTTGTGTAATATAATAATTGCTTTTTTATACAATCACAAATATTTTCATTTGAAAATGTTCAATTATAAATTGTTTGTATATAATATATTAAAAAATTTTTTAAAAAAATGTTTAATTAAAAATGCTTATATGCGAGGAAAGAAAAAATACTTAATAAACACAGAAAAATTATTTAAAAAATAAATATGCTGATTGTATAAATATGTATATATATTTATTTATTTAAAGGCATTGCTATAAATTTTTTTTATAATTGTCTTATTTTTTTATAAAAAAAGTGTATCTTTGCTGTCAAAATCTTGAAGACAATCTTATATATACTTATGGGGCTATAAATGGTAATGAAACAATGTCTAATATTTCAAGTTGGTTAGCAGCAAATCTAGATAGTGAATCAACTTATGTCCAATTTTATTATGATATTGATGCATTAAATATGATTGAAGATAATGAAAAAATTAAAAATGTTTCATTGTTTTGTCATTTCCATGAAATTCCTAAAGAGATTACTGTTCTTTTAGTATACTTTTATCCTGTGTATTGTGATTCCAATTCAATGGTAATATCTTTTAAAGATGGTTATGGTAACATTTTATGCATGTTTAAAGTGGCACACCCATTAACTAGACTAAGATATTATGATAATTGCATACGATCTGTGTTGAAAATCAGTTCAGAATATAAAATCTGTTATTATAAACGACCTGATTTCAAAGAGAAAATTAGTAAAGAAACTACATTTATTAATTTTGGAAGTAAATACACTCAAAAAGGTGAATACAACAATATATATGTAGACATCATTGGACCAAACAATTACAGTTGTGTGTATATTGGAAATTAGATTCTATAAATAAGAAGAAAGTTTATTTAAGAAGATGTACTGACTAAATTAAATAATTAAGTTTCTAGCAAGTAGATAGAAATATCTAATTTTTTTGAATAATGCCGTCAAAAATACAATACCTATTAAATTTATATTACCTAAGTAAAAAATTAGCTGTTTCTATAATGTCAATAAAAAAGCAATTGTTAAAAATTAACTTTACTATTAACAAGTGTGCAGCTGTTTTGAGATGACTCATATTTGCTGTTTATTCATCACCACATATGTCAGTAAATGATGTCAGCTCCTATATCATTAGTCCATTCATAACTGCATTTACAGCCACTATGCCAGTCCTCTGGTAAATATGAGTTACTATTTGTTGTATGATTAAATCGTCAAATCATACGCTGCCTTATATAAGGCTTACCAATATAGCGCCATCCTGAGATTCAGGGTTGGCTTCACTTAGTCATTAATATATCTATTTACTCACCTAACATTAATTAAATATTATACACATATGCTATTCTATAGTATGAAAATCCCAATGTCTAAGACTTTTTGAGAACCCTGTACTGTTTGCAAATGAACTAATTGTAATTTTTTAAGAAATTGAAACAATTTAAAACTATTATATATTTTGACTGACCCTTTCTATATCAATAAAATGTTTAATCCATTCCAAAGTATAATCAAAGAAAACTCTTATTCTTTTGAGCGTGCCTGCATCTGATAAGGGCTCCTTGTGAACAACTTTTCTTGATTCTGTGATTCGGGTGTCGTTGGCTTACCAGCCAACAATATAAGTATATAAACTATTAATGTTAATCCTCAAAAAATTGACGAAGATGACTAGTTTCAGCTAGACATGTAATTTAATAGTTAAATACTGATTTTATATAATAACGTTGTATGTTTTTAACATTATTAACACCATGTTTTGCAAGATGGTACTATTAGCTAATAAGTGTATGGGTAAACTTTTATCTTTGCAAAAGGCTCTAAATGACATCTACTCTAAAATACCTTATTTTGCTTTAATGTAATTATAATTAAGGTAGGTTTCATAAAAATATAAGCTTTTTTTATTAATTTCTATAATATTTAAAAAATTTCTTAGTCTGCTTCAATTCAATGTTGAAATAAATTATAAATTTTTATCAAGACTTCTCAATGTCACCTAATATTTTTTAATATTTAAGAAAATCTTTAATTAAAAGAGCTACCTATTTATTGTATAATGCAAATAGAACCCAGAGCCACGTCGACTGCTACTACATGTTTCCAATCAACGTCTGGAAGACTTTTCCTAAAAAAACTTTCACTTTCTATATGTGGAGAATAAAATGCCACATTTCTGGCAACGCTGTCTTCTCTCTACTATTAAAATTTAATTTTTTATTGTTTGAAACCATGGAGTTACATTTTATTAATTTGGATACTGGAAAGGAGTACACGTATGAAGGCACTGTTACCGAATCACAAACACTATGCGACTGTGAGTGGTTTTTTTAGGAAAAAATTTGAGACATTTGTTTTAATCACTTTCTATGATCATCTGGAGGATAGGAGTTGTATTAGAATTGACACAAAGTTTGGAGATATGGAGCTAATTGACGATGATAGTGGCAACCATGTTCTTTACATTGCATTTACTATTCATGTAGAGAGCAATGGTGTTTTGTATGAAGCACAGCTTTTGGATGAAGATGAGGAACTATAAATATTGAAATAATCATTTATAAAAACAAGTGAATTGTGTTTGTAGTGAGTAGGAAAAACTGGCACACATAAAAAGCTATTTGAAAAAAGTACACGAGTGCTGGATAGTCTGTTTACTAGGGTTTGCATTGACTTTATATTGCAAGCAGATAGCGCTCACAACCGTTTGTTAAACTTTAGTCAATGGTCGTCTTGTCTGCTGAAAAATAGTCGAAAGCGGCAATTTGAGCCAGCGGATTTCGGAGAATGCATAAATGCACGTTGGTAGGTACACGGCCAGTGACGTATTAAATCCGCCTCCTCTATTTTATTCATCGTCATCAATGGCTAGAACCTTTTCGACATATTCTGGTATAAAATGCGTTGACTGTTTGCCAAATACACCTTCTTTTTCTCATAAACTTTCTATTGCTTGAATATACTACTCTACACACAATGGCAACAATATCTCAAAGCACATCAAAACCAATCGAAATCAACTCGACAAAGTACTTTGTGTACTGCGGGATCGGCGGAATACTTGCCTGCGGTACAACGCACTTTGGGATGACGCCGATAGACATGCTCAAGTGCCGGATGCAGGTGGACCCAAGGGCGTACAGGGGCATCTTTGACGGGATCCGCAAGGTCACAAGTACCAAGGGTCTGCACGGCCTGTATCTCGGCGGTACAGCGACGTTTATTGGATACTCGCTGCAGGGCATGGGCAAGTACGGCTTCTACGAGTACTTCAAGTACGCTTACGGCCAGGCGGTGGGCAGCGACAGGGCGCAGAAACACAAGACGCTGCTTTACTTGTCAGCGTCGGCTACGGCAGAGTTCCTGGCGGATATTATGCTCTGTCCGCTCGAGACCATCAAGGTGCGCATGCAGACGGCAGCTCCGGGAACAGCCGTCGGCGGCTTCGCTAGCACGCTTAACCAGATACGCTCGGCCGAGGGGCTGCAGGGTTTCTACAAGGGAATCGGGCCCCTGTGGCTGCGCCAGATACCCTACACCATGGTGAAGTTTGCTTCGTTCGAGAACATCGTCGAGGCGATCTACTCGCGCGTGCTGCAGCGGCCCAAGAGCCAGCTGAGCAAAGCGCAGCAGCTGGGCGTGACGTTTGCCGCCGGGTATCTGGCCGGAATCATGTGCGCCATTGTGTCGCATCCGGCGGACACGGTGGTGTCCAAGCTCAACAGCGTGGCCAGGAGCAAGGGTCCGGGTCAGTCGCAGACGACGGTGTCGACGATACTGAAGGACCTGGGCTTCCGCGGCCTGTGGACAGGACTAATGCCGCGCATCTTTATGATTGGCACGCTGACGGCCACTCAGTGGCTGATCTTTGACTCGTTCAAGGTCAAGACCGGCCTGCCGACGACCGGCGGTGACGGAAGCGATGACGGCAAGCGGCACTGAACAATCAGTTAGAAAGACAAGGGCTGATAAGAGCGTTCGTTCCTGCAGAAAAGCAGGATCGACACAAGTGGTTCGGAGCAATAAAGTGCTTGATAAAATGCTCCGGTGGCAAAAATTATTGGCTGCACGATAGAGCAAATCCGCAAATTGAAGATATTTGCTGGCGCATGGGCCTTGCTTCCACCTTTTTTATCGTTATCTCCCATCTCTGGTCTCCCATCTTGTGCTCTTGTTTTATATTCTGTATACCATTTTTTTCTTCTCGTTTTAAAATAAACCGGTCAGACACATTTCTTCCATTTGTAATGGCATTCAACGCAGTCTCCAGAACTCCCGTCCTTCGCTCGCTAATGCTGTCGTCCGGAAAGTTCGCTTCACGGTCGATGCCCACGGCTGCAATTCTACAGCAGCGCATGTCAATTCAAACAGGTAGGTCCGGCACGCCAGGCTACATGCAATAAACAGCCAGTGCGAATTTATAGTCGAACGAATACTAATTTACAACGCTTATTTGTAGCCCGCCCGCTTCTGTTCAAGGCAACCGCGCCCAAGGCCCTGTTCGGTGACAACGTCCCCAACCCAGCAAGTAAGTATTACCTGGACAATGTAAAAAAAAAGGTATCAAAGCAAGTCACAGTGACGCACGCCAAAACTACACTTGGTCACATATAAACTAACGCCCTATGCTTAATACAAATTGTTTCTACGCTAAAACGATATCGTAGCCGTGCCTCAGCCAGCGCCCAACCGCATGAAGGGCTCGTACCACTGGATGAACGAGCGTGCGTTGACCGTGATCTCAGCGCCCCTGCTGGTGACTGCCTTTGCCTACGGAGCCCACCCGATCAACGACATGCTCATGGGTATCGTGATCCCGATGCACGCATACATGGGCTTCGGTCAGGTTCTGCTGGACTACTTTGAAGCGCGCCGCTGGCCGGTGATCAGCCGCGTGCTAAAGTACGCCCTGGTGGCCATCACAGGCCTGTCGATGTTTGGATGCTGGAGAATCAACACCACTGATGTCGGTCTGACCAACTACTTTGCCAGAATCTGGAACGCCAACAAGAACAAGCAGACTGCTTCTGAGTAGAGCGACTAATCTTAATAGCATGTACGTGCAGTGACGACGACAACGAGAGACGATTGAGCATATACGCTAGCTACTGTAGCATACATTGAATGCTTTATCGAATGGAAAAAAAATTACACCTTTGTTTTTCGTTCGTGCTTTCTCGTAGTTCTCCATGTTCTTTATATTCCAAATTTTACAGTTGTACTTTCTCGACACATGTCCATCCAGGTTTAGATATCGAATTTTTATAGTGTGTGTTGAATGAAATGAAAGAAAAAAAATGATTATAATGGCCAGCCTAACTATTCGAACGACGTGTCGTTGTCGTTCATTTTATCAGCAGGAGATGGTAGAGCGGCAGGAGGTGGTGTTGATATGGTTGTTGTTTCTGTGTCAACGACATCCATACTATCGTCGTCCGGGCGATGATCCACCACATCCATTGCGCTAGCAGAATCTTCAGCAGGCGCATCAACAGCAGGAGGTGAACGGTCGACAGAAGCACCTTCTGCAGGAACAGGTTCATCACCCTCCGTCTTTACCTCGTCGGCTGGCTGCCCCGGCGACTCCTCTGCACGGCTCTCAGAAGGCATCACCGACTCAGGTTCAGACGACTCGCAATCGGGGCCGTCGAAAAGCATGTCGTCGGTGGTCGGTACAACCAGCGTGCCGCAGACATGCGCCTTGTTTTCGTTGATCTCGTCAACATCCACGTTGCGCAGCTTGTTGGTCTGCGCATATGCCTTGCCACAACGGTCACACAGGCTGTGCATACCCTCGGGTCCGCGACAGATCAGCGGCGTGCGGTCGGGTGTCAGACCACAGCTCATGCAGCGCCACCGGGCAATCAGCTCCTCGAGCGGCCGCCCGGTAAGTTGGCCAGGAATTGCCCCGACACGTGCCCCTGATTGCCTGCCAATCCGCGCCAACCGCGCCATGCGCTCGTTCGACGCGTCGCGCAAAGATTTTTCAAGAATCGATGGTCGGCCGCGTGGACGGCCAGTAGGGTTGCGTAGAGACTCGCGTGCAAGATACAGTGGCGAGGCGGACGCCGAAGGTTGTGGAACCGGCGAGCCGGTGAGCATTGACGGCGACGGAGCCATGCCTGCGACGCCGTAGTGCCCGCCCAGCGATACGTCGAGCCCGGCGAGGAACCCCGCACCGGATGAGCCGCCGAAGCCTGTAGAGCCGCTGGCGTAACGCCTACCGTGCAGCTGCGACGCCGCTAAGCCAACAGCGCCAGCGCCGGCAACAGACCCGGCAAACGACGACATCGGGCCACGACGCAGTCCGGTGAAATCATCGCCGCTCATGAAGTCATGCAGACCAGCAGCACCTTCGTAGGAGCCAGCTCCGCCAAACGCGGATCCGGCACCAGGACCAGACGACGACGTGCCCAGAGCAGCCACAGCAGCCGGCATCGTGCCGTTGATCAGCGCCAGCGACTGCGCCTCGTACACCGCGCGCATGTCGTAGCTGTCGAGGAAGTGCGCGCCCTCGAGCGGCACGCTGACAAAGCTCCGTGTGTCCGGCGGCAGCTCGTCGTCGAACCAGCTCGGCAGCGCAATCATCGTGCGGTTCGTGCGGTGCACTTCGCGGTCTGGCGGCAGCCACGCGGCAGACGAAGAAGTGCCTGCTGCGCTGGGTTGTGCGGCTCCAGAAGCTCCACCGGAGGGTCCTCCGCCCACGCGTCCACGGCCCCTGCCGCCCTGCCGCCGCTTGCGACGCGTCTCGCGCTCCAGATCCTTCTCAAAGCGCTCGACGTCCGAAGAATGCAGATGTGCAATCAGCGGCTCAAAAGTCTGCGTAGCCGACCGGTCACGCAGCGCAGTGGCGACCGGCGGCAGGATGCTGCGTGCCAGCTCGCGGTCGTCGATCTGCACCAGCCGCTGCTGCAGACGACCAGCACGTGCCTGAGCCTTGCTAAGCGGCATGCATTGCGGGTGGTACGTGTATCCGGCCAGCACAAACGACTTGACAAACGCGTAGAGCTGCTCGCGGATGGCATGCGCTATTGCCGTTTCAAACTCGCCGCCCAGAGCCTTGTCGGCGCACAGAACATGCGCCACCTGCTCGGGTGTCACCAGCTGGCCCTCCAGCGCACCCTGCACCCACTGCTTCAGCAACGCGTTTGCACCAGTCGTCTGCGCAGCACAGTCGCTTGAGGGCGACGACGGGACGTCGTTGCTATCTTCGTCGTCGCTTTCGTCGTCGTAGCCACCGTCACTAGCAGCGCTCGGACGGCCCTTGTGACCAGGCACACGTTGACCAGTGCTGCCGTCGTTGTCGGCAACAAGCTGGTCCCGCAGCTCGCTGATGCTCAGCGGCCGCAGGAGAGGCGCAACGTCCCACTCGAACTGGTCGCGCAGCGCAATGTGGCCAATGATGATATCGACGCGTATGACCACGCGCAGCTCGTCGTCGACCCACACCAGCTCATCTTTTTCAGAATCCAGGGCTGTTTTGTCAGAATCGCCTAGCTCCTTTTCGTCGACTGCAGACTGCTCCTTCGAGGGAACATCGTCGTCAAGCTGCGTGTCAGGGTTCGTCTCAGACTCGTGATCTGAGTCAGGTCCGTGATCCAGCATATCCTGAACCTCCATCTTGTGCTCGGAATCAGCCTTTGGCTCAGACGTGGAAACTGGCTCAGGGTTGCAACTGGCTTCAGACTCTGGCTTTGCCTCTACAACGTCTTTGCTGGTGTCGTTGGCATAGTCACCATCAATCTCGGTAATCGTACCAGTGACAGCAGCGGTGGATTTTGTATCCTGCGCACGATCATGCTCGTCGAAGAGCATCTGGCGCACTGCCTCCACTGATAACCCCATTACGTGGCCGTACTGCCTAAAGTCGTCCAGCTGCTCCTCAATTGCTTGAACAACCGCAGCCGCAAAGGACTCGACAGGAAGATCCAGGTCTATGCACAGGTTCTGTGCAAACCGCTGTGGAGTGACAAGCTCGTTGTTCAGATCCCACGTAAACGTATCACGTAGCCGGAACCCGTCGGCGTCCAGATCCAGTCGGATGGGCACCAAAACCTCGCGCTGCTCAGCCTGGTGCTGCAGCTG
>JANBSE010000133.1:0-18262 GCA_027578475.1 Coemansia sp. RSA 2607
TCGAGGCGATGAAGATGCAGAACGTGCTAAGGGCGCCGCGCGCCGGCGTGGTCAAGGCTGTTAACGTGGCGCCTGGCGCAACGGTGGGCGGCGACGACGTGCTGATTGAGCTGGAGTGATCTGGAGTGAGTGAGCTGGGATATAATCTAGGCTAAAAACACGAGTTTTAAATGTATTGCAAAGAGTAATTGGTAGTGGTATCTAAGAGTGAATAAGCAAAAAAGCCCTAAAAGTCGTCGTCAATGTCAGACTCACTGTGCACCAGTGGCGACGACTTTGACGACAGCGACGAGTCGGTCGAGAACCCCGCCGCGTTTCTCTCCTCCTCCTCCTCCCCGTGTTCCTCATGATGACTTTCCTCGTCGTCATCAGAAGTAATCACGTTCCGCCGCAACCTCCTCCTCCTCCTCTGTTGCGGCACATGTGTCGCCAGAGACTTTTGCTCCCCACTGCTGCCCCCGCTATTGCTGCCGCTGCCGCTGCCGCTGCTCCGATCGCTGTTGCGCTGTGACCGCGTGCGTACTCTGCTGGGTGCCGGCGACTCAGAAGCCGAGTCGCTCGAAGATGCCGCTGAACCGTCGGACGCACCGCTGTGCTGCTGTCTCCGCCGTTTCCTCACGGGCCGCGCAGCCGACGGTGAGTCAGGAGCCGAGTCACCTCCCGTGTCGTTCTTGGAATGCTCCTCAGCCAAAGGCTCTTTATCAGCAGACAATTCCGCAGAAACCTCTTCCTCCTTCTCCTCTTCCTTCTCTTGATCCGCCGTAGTTGTACAATCACCGTCACCAGCGACTACTGTGCCAGCAGTGTTTCCCTCCAACACGCGATCAACATTTTTCACAGGCTCACCACCCACAAGCACGCGCTGCACGTCCTCAGCGCACGCAAACCGCTCACGCCACCACTGCACCATATCAGGCGCCCGCTCCTCACGCACACACGCCGCCAACGCCGGCGCCTGACCGGCGGCCCACGCAGCCATCGCGCAGGCCACAAAGTCACGCCTACGCTCCGCCTCCTCATCCTCCCCCGCGCCCTCAACATACAACACCAGTGCTCGCCACAAAGACAGCTCCGGACGCACGGCCCGCAAGACAGCCAACAGCCCAGCAGCCGCCTCAGGCGCCTCCAGGGGATCCAACCACGAGCCACGCAGCGTACGACGCACCAACCGGCGAGCCGCCAGAGGATCCCCTGCGACTTCCGCGCCAGCCAATTGCCACAGACACACGAGCTCAAAGGCATCCGCGCCCTGGTCCTGCACCAGCCGCAGCACGTGGCCGCCCCGCCTGCCGAACAACACCAAACGCCTTTGCGCCAACAATACCCCCAGACGGTACACCGTCGGCTGGTCGATCAACAGCGCCACGCAGCGCACCACCGAGGGGATCCCGGGCAGTTCCGCCGGAAACAAATGGTAGGCGAGTGGCAGAGAGCGGTAGAACAGGGAGGCCGAGCGCTCCTGCAGTACTGTTAGGTCACGGGCCAACAGGGGACGCACACTGCTGGGCACGTGGCTCGCATACCTTTGGTACGCCCGACGCCCCTCCCCCTCATCCAAGCACAGGAGCAGCCAGCGCATCCCAACGTCCACGCACTTGCGTGCCAAAAGCGCCACAAGCTGTGCCGCACGCGCGCCCGTCTGCTCATCATCCTGTTCCACGGCGTAGGGCATTAGGGCCACGAGCACGTGATGCAGGGCATCAGGAGCTTCCTGCACAACCTCAATGTCCTCCAGGGCTTCCTCGGAAAGCGCACAGGCAAGTACTCCCGCCACAGGCTCGATAGGCGCATCGGACTGGACAAACACTTGGACGATCTGCGTGGCCAATGAGACAACAGACGGAATATGGTCCAGCACGTGGTGCACAAAGTCGCTCAGAGTTGCGCCAAACATCCACAGGGAAGAGGCGTCCTTCAGCGCAGCGTCCACTGAAGGCAGGTCGTCGGTGCCAGGATCCACGGTAAAGTCCTCCGGTTCTGAGTCATCCTCGTCGTCGCCATCGCTTTCGGGTTGGCTGGCATTGGCTGCCGGCGTCTGGCCACCTGACGCGCTGGCGTCCTCGTGGAACATGCGTGACACGGGATCTAGCGCCGCCAGATCCGTAGGCGCCATTGGCGGCGGCAGCGCGTCCATCGACGGCACAGCGTCCATCAGCGGCGAGACCACGTCGCCAGAATCAGCGGATTGGCCCGAATCACCGGCATCAACGGGCTCATCCGAGGGCTCCGCGTCCATCTCCTCTTCCGGCTCATCCTCCTCGCCAGGCACCAGGCCCGGCCACAACCCGCGCATCAACCGCCTTGTGGCCTTGCCCACCTGCGGATGCGCATACACGGGCAAAAGCGACGGCACCACGCCCTTCTCCACAGCATCCCGCATAACCCTCAACACGCCTGCCCGCAGCTCGCCGGCCATCCTGGGACAATACGCGTCGGCAACGAACGCCAGAAACTCAACCAACGACTCGGTCAGGTACGCGTACCGGTCGACGGACCGCGCCAGCATCAGCACCCCGGGCTCCACGTTCATTATGCTGTCCCGGGTAGCGTCGTACGAAAGCCAGTCGAAGAACAGGGCCAGCTTCACCCTGGCGCCAGCCACCGCAGACCGCACGAACCTCAGCAGTCCTCCGAGGAACACGTAACGCGGGACCACCGAGCTAGCCAACACAGCGTTCGACGGATGCCACACGCCACACACATACCGTACCACATCGGCGAACAAAGTCTCCCCCGTAGCGCCCGCCATAAACCTCTGCACAAACCACTGCAGATTGCGCCCATACGATGACACAGACACGTGCTCCAGGATAAACTGCACCCTGGTCTCCATATCAAACGTCAGCCGGCTGCACAGCACCACGCGGGGCGTGGGCTGCGCCAGGAGATGGCCGGCGCGTTGGCCCAGGACACCGGACCACAGGGCGGCGACCGAGGGATCGCGAGCGACCTCCTGTAGAACGCGCACGAGGTCCCTGCCGACCAACGCGCACATATCAAAGTGCTCGGAGACACACCGCGCGACAAACGCCCCCTCCAAGGCGCACAAATCCGGAGCCGCCATGTGGTGGTCCAGCATCATGCGCGCAAACGCGTACGCCGCCAGTCCCACCAGCATGGGGAACTGCGTCAGCCACGCGTATGCCCCTGTTAGAAGCTCCAGCAGCTGCCGGCAGTACCGCGTGTTCGCGGGTGACGCGTCGCCGCCGCGCATTTGTCGCAGAAGCGCGTGCACGATTTTATCGCTGCCGCCGCCGTGCATGCGGATTAGCTCGCCGGTCGTCCAGAGCAGCTGCTGCCGCACGTTGCCCCGCAGTCGCACGAACTTTGTTGACGACGCTACCACCACCAAGCGCCCCACTGCGTGTGCAAACCCGTCGCGCGACACAATGCTCAGCTGCCTGAATAACTACAGTCAAAAAGTTTAAATAAAATATTTAAAATAAAAAAAGCTTGCACGCAAGAGTAAGCTCAACCGCCATCAATACAAACACGCATTTAAACATCACGCACAGCTTTAACAAAAACTTACCGTCGGTGCGTTGTGCGCTTCCGTTAGAATCCCGTACACCAGCCCGCTGACCAGCTCGCCATGCGCCCGCATGCTCTCGGATGCCCTCTGCTGCAGCACGTCGTGCACCTCGACTGCCGACCGCCCCGCCACCAGCTGCCCCACTGCCTGGAAGCTGTCCACCAGCTCCTGCTGCCACCCGTCAACGACGTCGATGGCGTCCATCTGGAACAGCTGCGGCACCGGCGGAAGCACCGACCCTGCACCCGCCTGCTGCTGCTGCTGCTGAACCTGCTGCCCCGTATCAGACATTACGCCAGCAGACAGTACACACAAATAACCAATAATAAAAACGAATAGAATGCCCTGGATATCACCACCTGGGTCTTACAGAGAAAAAAAACAAATGTAGTGTATAAAAAAAGGGATAGTACAAGTAGGTATAGTATCAAATCCTCACCTCTGGAGCAAGCCTCCCCAGTGCAAAATATGAGTTGAATGTTCTGAAGCTGTTTGCGCTTTCTAGTTCCTCCTTTCAGTATGGTCAATGCTGGGTAACAATGCCGTACAAGGTCTCATTTTGCGTTTGGGAATAAACTGTCTCTAGAGAGAGCGGGGGGAATCAGAAACCCGGGTGAGGAGAAAAATCCAGAACAGCATTGATCCACCAGCCGACGCTTCCCTGCTTCATCCGATCACTTTGATGCAGTTTAGTATGGGTTGCTTTGCCCTGCTGGTCCCATGACCAGACCACACACCTATTGCTCCCATTGGTTCGATTATTTGATCGATGGATGCACGATCAGACCTTTTTCTCTCTCTTTGTTTCATGAGGAGTCGCTCCATTTCAAGTTAAAGTTACTGGTACTGCTGCAAACTCGTTCGCTCATCTGCGGTTCGCACTCATATGATCACAGAAGTGGTCACAGAAAAGTACACGGCATTTTGGTTTAGCCGATCTTGCAAGTCTTTTGCTGTGTTAAATTTTATACCAACGGTGGTCCAATCGATACACTGATTGCTCATCTGATTGCGTTAAAACTACAAGAATACACGACAACATTCGAGCACTCTTACTTTTTAACTTTTGCTCTTGTTACACGGGTCCGTTCGCTTTATAATCACTCAATATCCACGCTCCGACTGCCAAGCATTTGCTGTGGCAACAAGGTGGAATATAAAGGAGGGAATTCCGCACAACTACTTGGCAATGTTTCCTTCCGCATTAATCCACCTCCGTCCAATTTCAGGGGGGAAAATGTAAAAAGCAAGGGGTAAATGCAAACAAAAATGCTACTCTTACTTGTACGCTAAATACCCTGCAAGTCTTTAAAGGAAACATAGGGGCGTCACCAGAAATCTCGGCCCACCAATTCCCCCCGCACACATCATCCGCCCTAAAAGCCAGCTACGAGTATATAAAGGCAGCAACACTGCGCTCCTCCACAATTATAATTACTGAACCGCATTATAAAAAACAACCAATACACAACTCCACAACCCGCCGACTCACTTGCATTTGCAAGCTGCACCTTTATCGTTACAATTTCATTTTGCATATGCCAATTACACACAATGCTCACGCCCACATTGCCCGCCGAATACACCTCTACTGCTGGTCCCATCAGCCGGATCTTGATCACGGACGGATCGGACTTTTGGATAAGTCATTTCGTCACACACTCAAGCAGCGCGCATTATACTATCTCCGCATTTTTCTCATCTACAGCGTTCTGCTCTGGGTCGCCATGGCAATATATTTCGGCTGCATGTACAATATGACTGCACACGCTCACGACATCCGTCTTAAAATCATCGATCTCGACAGATCCTCCGTCAGTCGGCGGCTCACAGCCATCATGCTTGCGCAAGACCGTCGCACGCAGCCCGACTATCAGCGTCCCTGGGTGCCCCAGTGGTCCGTGCTGCACAACCACAATATTCGTGCATTGGATGAGGCTGAAGACCACGTGCGTCGTCATGAATGGGCCGCAATTGTTATCAGCAAGGGTCTTGAATCTGATCTACGGCGGGCATTGCTTAATGGGTCTGTAGAGTACTCGCCGAGCAGCGCAATGACTGCACTGGTTTCAACTGGACGCAATCCGATTCCTGTCAGCAGATATATTCAGCCCGCGCTTGACGCCATGGCCCAGTATGCGGCTAACGAGTATGCTCGGATTCAGATAGTCAAACTCCAAACCAACACAGATCCTTTGCTGTCTACAACCAGTATTAATCAAGCCAACAGGCAAGCACTTTTGACGCCAATCTGGTACACTGACGTTGATGTATCGCCCTTTTCGTTTGGCATAGCACCTATTGCTCCGCTGTTTGCTGTTTTTGTCTCGCTTGGCTGCACTCTTGCAACCCAGGTGCTGCTCAAACTCTCATCTGTCGAGCTCTACGATATTATAAATCACCATCATTTAGCTATTGCACTGCATCTACTGATGCTTCTCTGGAGCACTATCCTTGGGCTATTTAGTACCCTGGCTTTTCTGGCTTTCCGTGGGCCCCAATACAACGCAATGCGTCTGGGGCTGCCCATAAACGCAGCACGCTTCTTTGCCATCATGTTTACTTTTGACGCTGCCATACTGGCCAGCTCCCAATGGATCTTCTTCTGGATCACCGTGTTGCCGCCAGATCTCATTCCGCTGGCACTTATAACATTAATGACCCCAAGCTCAGCAAGTAGCACGGTGTCGCTCGATCTGATTCCTGGTGGTTTACGCTGGATCGCCGCTATCCCTGCACACAACAGCGCCATGTTGTTCCGCACAATCACCAGTGGTGCGTATTCCCAGGTAGGCACCAACGTTGGCATCCTGGTTGGCGAGATTGTATTCATGTTTATTGTAAACATGGTTATCATCATGGTCCGCCAGGACTGGCTGCTTTCTGGCTATGTCGATGCTGCTGGTTGGTACAGGAAAAGCATATTCTACAAGGCACCCCCAAGATACGTCGTATGCAGCGAGAATGAAGTAGAACTGGAAACCGATTCCTTGTCGCTTGCTACCACACATACAATCAACATTCTCGATGACAGCGAGACTCCTGAGGGAATTCAGTACACACTGTATGGGCGATAAAATCACTATTCACTATTATTTATTATATGTTGTGTAAAAAACAAACGCTAATGTATATTCATTTAGAAAATTCATTTTTTTTATTGTTTACCATTAACTGATGTTCTTAAGTTAGTATAAAAGTTTTCTATGGTCATTTAGATGTTTAAAAAATAAAATTACTTTTGTATTTAAACAATGATCAATTTAAAGTTTAGTTGATAGTGTTTTGGGGAGAAGCCCAATCTTATAGTTAATGAATAAAGGAGTTTATTACCTAAACAATGTAAGAAGATAAGAGACAAGGGAAAACTTTGCCGTTCTCTGCGCAGGAGCAGTTTATGTACCTCCAGTTATATCCATAATTTCTCCACTGAGCATTCTGTTTTGAGGTTCACTTTGATCCATCAGTTGATTGGAGATGTCTGCGATAATAGCCAACTGCTGAATTAAAAAATTGTTTTTGATATGCTATTATTAGCCTAAGCAATGGCAACACAATATGGTTTTTTTTAATTCAGTTACTAGGTTAGCTTTGTGCAAAACAAAAAGACACAATTTACATTTAATATTTGAATAACTGTCAACATAAAAACATAAGATAATATAATATGTTTAATTTAAATAAATTAATAAATATGTATATATATATATATATAGGCCTCTCAAAATAAAATTGAAATAATATTATTTTGCAGTAAAAAAACATTTTTAAAATAATCCAAATATAGCATCAAATAGAATGCAGTGTAAGCTTTTAAAAAATATTGTTTTGGTAGTCGTAGCTTATTTAGTTTTTGTTTTATTAATATTTGAATTTTAAAAAAATATTTTAGAACATAAAAATAATAACTTTAATTAATTCATGCCAACAAGATATTCAAGCTATGATCTTGTTGTTGTTCGATCTTGGCCATAAAGCAACCAATATTTATTCCACTTAAAACATAAAATACCCTGCATACGCTCCTTTACTCAGCACAATTTACTTTTGGATTAGTAGGTTTAAGAGTGGCTGTAAGTCGCTCAAGGATGCACCTAAATCAGGCCGACCAAATCTCGAAATTACCTAACTTTATGGAGACGCTATGATTCAAACATTCAAAGAGTTGCCACAAACAACAGTTCAACAGTTAGCTTATACGTACGACTGCTTAGTGACTACAATGCAAACAGTATTGGGAAAGAATTTTGGATTTAGGATAATTTATCATAAATGGATTCCACATGAGCTTAGTGATGCACACAAAAAGGAGCGACTTGTCTTTTGCAAATCTTTTCTCAAAAAATATCAAAAAATTGCAGCTACTATATATCTAACATTGTCACATTTGATGAATCATATGTATATCTTTACAGACCTAAACAAAGACCAGCGGCTAAACAGTGGGTGATTAAAGGTCAACAGCCAGAACCTCAGGTAAGACCATCAAATTACACACAAAAGTTTCTTGCTCTTGTATTCTTCTCACAAACTGGGATTGCTTATGCTTACCTCAATACTTAAAACTCTCGAGTTAACTCTACCAAATACATACAAAATGTCTTGAAGTAATGATCAAGAAGTGGCAAAAGGCTAATCCAAAATCACATCCATCAGATATTCATTTTCATCAGGATAATGCACCAGCTCATAGATCGGAGACAACATTGAAGTATATTAACAATATTGGTATGTCTATTATTAAAGCACTTTCCTAATCTCCTGACCTTGCACCATGCGACTTTTGGCTTTTCCTTAGGATCAAGAACAAGCTGAGTGGCAAGAAGTTCGCCAATCTTAGTCATGTAAAAAAAGGCAACGGAACATGAGCTTGCTTGTCTCAAACCTGCTTACTTTGAAGCCTATTTTGATACATGGCCTAAAAGTTGCCAGGTAGTACTACAAAAGAATGTTAATTATTATTGAATAAATATATATCTTGGAAAAAAACCGGCGACATACTGAGAGGCCAGTAGTAATATTAATAAAACCGCAAAATATTTCTGTTATATGAATATTAAACACATACACTATTTTATACTAAGAAAGTCCCAATGCCTAAAACTTTTTGCAAGCCCTGTAGCTTTGAGTTGTTATCTTATTTTGCAATAAAATGTTTTTCATGTAGTATCATAGAAACACAATGCACTGTAGCAATGCTTAAGATAGAATTCTTAAAATTTATTCTGTAGCTACTGTCACTGCTGATGTGCAAGAAGGTGAGGATTTTTACTAATTTTGCCAACAAGGTTTGTGACAGATTAAATGTTAAGTGAGTAAATAGATATATTAATGACAAAGCAAAGCCAACCCTGAATCCCAGGGTGGTGCTATATTTGTAAGCCTTATATAGGCAGCATATGATCCTACGATTAAATCATACAACATTAAAAGTATCAGAACGTAATTTAATAAGGAATGATAGTGTATAAAATTTAAACAAGTTATTATTGTATGGCAATTTTAAAGTAGATTATGTTAAATATATTTAAGAAGCAAATAGTAGATACTATTTTGATTGGCTTAAAAAGTGTAACTACACAGCATTTATCTTTAAAAGTGCATAACCTTTTAATAAAATAAGCTAAACATGTGAATCAATTTGCAACAAGTACTTACACAGTAGAGCCTTCTACAATAAGGACTTTGTTTTATCTAAACTACATGCTGAGTTACTACTCACAAAAGTAAATAGTTAAAATATTGATAAACTTTTTGTTGCCATTGTATATGATAGTCCATGACACATAATCACTTCTCTATGATAAAATAAGATGTTAGCAACTTGTCAAATATTAATTCGAAATACTTATTATCTGGATAACATCTTGCCCTAAGTTGACAGTTGATAAACTCTATTATTTATAACAACTATCACAAGTGGTAATATAAACATCAAATTTAATTACAATTTTATCATTAGTATAACAGTTTTCTTTGTATCCTTGTCTGCTGTAAATTTCTTGTAATCCTGATAGTTTATATATTTTATTTAAGTCATTAAAATTATCTATCTTAAATGGAGAATACAACTCATTTATATCAAAATAAGAAATCGGAAAGTCAAATTCATCTTTTAAATTGAACCTACGAAAATACTCCCATCCATTCTTGTAGATAGTAATATAATATGGTCCATTTTTTAGAGTATTTCCATTATAAATAATTAGCTTACTTATGCAATTTCGCAGTTCACTGAATTGTTCATTGCTAGAAAAATTAAAAGGATTGTTTAATATTTCAGCGACTTCCACACCAACCTTGCAAATATTGTCCAAATTAACTTTAAAAGAATAGACAGGCATGTATAATTTAGATATTTTATTTTTAAAATTTATGGAATCGTTTTGCTCACGTCAAAGACAAACATTATATAATCTTAAAAATTCTGCAAGGCATTTATTTTCAAACATGTTTTTTTCAAAAATTTTAAGGATTCTTCAACTTTATTGCTTAAAAATAATATAATTATTTTTTACATTATAAATAGCAGTTTTATTATTAATTTTATTATATAAAGTTTTAATTGAAGTAGATACAAAGATACACTCATGCACATGACCCCAACCATTGTCATATAAAAACACAAAGTATAATGTTTGAGCTTTAAATAAATATTTAATAATTGGTTGAATTTTTGTAAACTTGTGCATATTAAATTTTAATTTAACATGTCTTTTATAAAAAACAGATGCCAAAACAATATTTTTTTAAAAACAACCTGACAGTAAAACAAAGAAAAAATTTAGCAAAAAATACTAGTAGTTGATTGGATATCCCTTTCCTCTTAATTGTTAAACAGACCATGTTCTACAACAATCCTAGTTGGCTCTCAGGCTAACCCTCCTGTAAGCCAGAGTCCTCCCAGATGCGGAGAAACCGGCTTGCATTGTATACACGGGCTTGGAGAGTAGGTAACTTTAACTCATGTATTAATAAGAAATTAATAAAAAGTAAATATAGTGCGTTAGCGACTTTAAAGTGATTTTTGGAAAGTAGAAGAAAGAACCCTTCTTGGTAGTCGTGCTACGAGGGCTCTTGTAGGAACTCAAAATACAGTAGTGCCTACAAGTGTGATCAACACGGCTGAACAGGTTTGGCTGATTGGGTGGGTCGGAGCCTAGAAACTACACTATGTTTTAATTTTTTAGTGCAAGTTTTTTAGTATAATATTTTGCTTAAATATTATAAATAATATAATTAATAGTAAGAAATACTATTTTTTAAATTTATTAACACATATTTGAGTCAATTTTTTATAAATAGAATCACAATACGTACCTAAGTTATATTTATCTATAAATTCATTGCAATCGTCAAAAATATCAGATTCTTCATTTAGCTTACATATTAATTGAACTAGTTCATCGTTAGAAGCATCAACATATTCGATTGAGTATTTAATATTAAACGTATAATAATTATCTTTTATATAATCATCAAAGACGCCACCGTACGTAAAATTAATTTCTAAATCACGACAAAAATCAATAAGCTTAGAATAACAACAGTTTCTGGCATTACTAAAAAATATATTATCGTGTCGACATCTATGTTTTTTTATTAAATTGTATTTCTTTATTAAAATTTCAAATACGTCAGTATTACAAGTTTGAAAGATATCATGGTCAATGTTATTACTATATTCGTAGTTATCAATAAATGAGGTTAAATATAAAGTAATTTTTTGAAATTCTTTTTTATAGTCTGAATTAATTACAAATAGTTCAACTTCTTCATTTATAAAGTTTTCTTTAATATACATGTATTCATCAAGATAATTTACAATTATGCGTTTATTATTTATAGATATTTCAGATATGTTTGACAGTCGATCCATTCTTTCATAAACTTTTTCGGTCAAGCAACTGCATAAATACATTGCAGTAATATATACGAGTTTTCTCTTATTAGCTACGGGTGCTATGTTATAATCTATGCAAAAAATAATCTTTAATACATCTTTAAAGAACATGGGTTCATTATACAACACTGGTGGTATTTCATTATTTAGAAGCTCTTTTTTAACAATTGCATTAGTAAAACTAGTTGCTAGCTCCATAGTCAATAAATTATGCTTACATTGAATAGCTGCCATAAAGTATAAATGAAAAATGGCTATACTGTCTATTTCATGATTTAAGACAATCCATGTTTCATTGTCATCGATAATTGACGGATGTAGACACTTTAAATATAGTACAACTGCCTCAACGGGTATCCATGTATAAAGCTTTGCATTATTATGTTTACACCAATTAATTATGTGTAATATATTAGAATTCTTTAACTCATCGTCTTCCAGTAATATTTTGTAATATCTCATTTTGTTAAAATTTAAAAAAGGCAAAATTATTAACGTAATTTTTTTTAAAAAAAATTTAGTTAAGAATAAATTTATATATGCTGTATTTTATATAGCTAATACATGTATTATGTTGCAGCAAACTGTCCAAGTTTAAAGCATATACAGAAATAATATAAAATATATTTAAATTATTCAAACAAAAACAATTTATTTCTTTCAGAATAATAAGAAAGCATTTAAAGTATATATTAATTCTTTCTAAAAATAATAAAACACTTTTACAAAAAAAAAAGTATAGTGTAAAACACAAGGGCAATCAGCGTTTTAATTAATGAAAAATTATACAATAGTTTTTTGTTCATACTTTTGTTTCAGCTACAATTTTTTAGCAGTCATTGTAGCCGCTGAATGCCTTTCTACAATTGAGCTTTTGTTATTAAACAAATTATTTCTTGATGAATTAATGTTTCGTGCTATTCCTGTTGTGCTAAATTTCGTGTCGGTTTTGTTTAAGGTATCACTTTGCTAACATAGTGCTGTCGCATGACACAATACAATCAAGCTATGTTCTGGCTTAGCATTGTGCAAAATATGTACTTCCAGTTTTCAAGTAGAACGTCAATATATAGAATAACTTCCTGTACCTTAGAAATAAGACAATGTTTTAATATTAGTTGAAAGATACACTTTTTAAAGAGCTAAACCTTGGCCTTCTTCTCGCGTATGCGCAGACGGTCCATTTTCTTGAGCTGGCTCTGATCGCTCTCCAGCACGCTCCACGCCTTCTTCATCTTATCCGCATAACTCTTATCCTTCTCGCGCTGCTCCTTTAGCCTTTCTGAAGCAATAAACTGCGTATCCCTACGCAACTCACGCACAGCACCACGTTTCTCGCGATTAACCTGTCTGCGCAGCTTAGTAACCTCATTACGCGCACGGTCAGGATCATAATGCACATCAAGGCTGTAGCTCGACTCAAACTTGGGCGCCACGGCTTCAATAGCGATGGGCTTGTGGCTCTGCATCTTGAGCGGCGTGCGGCGCGCTGCTGCTTGTTGAATCTGTGAGTCCAAATGTTCGCTCACTTGCGCCAAAAGCTCGAGCACGCCGCCGGGCGCATGCTGCAGTTTGAACTTTGGTAGGCGGTCGCTGACTTTTCGCAGGAGCAGCTGCAGGGGTGTAAACATTTCGATAAACGCCGGCTGGGCAAAGTAGCAGTCGATGAAGCGCTGGCTGAGCGCCAGGCAGGCGCGCAGAACGCTGTATTTTGCATCGACGGGTACGGCGCGTGTGCCGCCTCTCGACGGGTCTTCGGACACCAGCCACGACCAGCGCACCGGCTCAACGGCAGCCATGTGGCGGCACTTCTCCGCCACGCCAATGCGCAAAAAGCGGTAGGCGAGACGCTGACGCCGGGGCAGCGCATACTGACCGTCCCAGTCGCTAGCGTCATCGGTGGAGCATACCGAAGCAGCCAGAGTGGCAAACAAAAAATTGAGTGCTTCGGGCAATACGCGGCGCGACAGGCGCTGCGTCTCGTGCACCAGGCCGACAAGCAGCAGACCGGTGGCCACGTCGCGCAGATTGCTGAAAGTGTGCTGGCCGAGGTACTGGCAGATGGCTGTCAGCATGGGCGTTACGACGGGGTGGTAGCGGTCGGATGACGAGAACACCGAGGCAAACATGCGCATCAGCGCAACGTCTGACGCACGCAGGCCGTCGGTCGTAGTAGCAGTGTCTGTGCCGCTGGCACGGATTGCCTGCTGGATGCGACGGTGGCAGTCGACGACCGACTGGCGGCAGTGCTCGCCAAACCTTTCTCCGTCGACGGGAGCCAGCTCGCCGATGTGCTTGACGAGCTCGTCGATAACGGCGCCAGGTACAGGTGGGTCCTGCTCGGCCAGCACGGCGAGATGCTCGGTCAGGATCAGACACAGGTCGCTCAGCTTCTGCTTGTTCTGCGGCGACAGGCGGATGTGGTACAGCGTACGCAGTCGCCGGATCACCACCAGCTGCTGGTCAAGCGAGTAGTTGCCGACCAACTCGACCCACGCGTCGTAGTCGGCTGGTGCAGGGAACGTGTAGGGCAGCTCATCACTTGACGCGGCTGCTGTGCTGGCCGATGCCTGAGAAACCCTGGTTTTGAACTTGGTCTGGTCCTCCTGGTCTTCAACCTCATCAGCTGACCCGTCCTCTTCCTCTTCCGATTCATCATCTTCTTCATCGCCGGACTCATCGTCAGACTCGTCCTCAGACTCGTCATTATCATCTTCCTCAACGTCTTCTTCAGACTCTGCAACCTGCAAGCCAGCGCCCAGCGACACGCCAGCAGTGCCCTCGTTGTCCGAGTCAGCAGGGGCAAAGTCATCGCCCAAGTCGTCAGCCACCGGCCTTCGCTTGCTCTCAGTCTTGTACGCACGCATCTCCTGGTCATCATCATCGTCGCTCTCCCGCTCAGTGTCCGAGTCCAGCCCATCCATGCGGCGCCTACGGTGTCTCTCTGCACGCTCCAGGCGCTCCATCTCCTCGCGCGCCTGCTCCTCCTCGGTCTTCAGACGGTCCTGCGGCCGGGCGCGCTGCTCAAACACCAGCTCACGCACCACGGCGTCGTACGCCCGGTCGGCCGACTCCCTGGTCTCAGGCGTCGCGCCGGTGTCGGCTGCCTTCATCATCGGCTTTTCGGCGTCGTCGGCAAACAACAGTGCGCGTACGTCTTCAAAGTCGCCGTCGAGCTCGCGCCGCAGGTCTTCGTCCTGCTCCTTGGCCAGCTGCCGCTCCTGCTTGTGCTTCTTGCTTTTGGCAATCAGCTCCTGCATTACCTCGGCCTTGGTCTTTTTGCGTCCTCCGTCGGCCTCAGAAGCTTGCTCAAAGCCGCCAAAGTGCGTGGTTTCAACGTCGCGGCCGCTGATGACGCCGTCATCGTCAGCATCGTCTGAGCCCTGCAGGTCAAGGTCGTCCATGTCATCGATTGCCTGGCCGTAGTGCGTCAGCGCCGTGATCTCGCCCTCAACGTCGCTATCCTCAATGTTAAACATGGATGCACCGCGCTTCTGCCGCTCGGCAGTGAAACGCCGCAGCATCTTCTCCTCGGGATCCATCGTCGGGTCGTTCTCGCCAATACGCCTATCCACGACGCCGCCCAGCCGATGACGCATGCGCCGCTCCTCACCAATCGTCGTCTTGCGCTTCTCCAGCGCCCTTTGCCGCGCCACGGCTACGTTGACCTCGTCGTCTTTGCGCTTGAGCCCCAACACGTCCAGCTTCTTGCGGTTCACCTTCATCTCGAACGGGTTCAGTGCGCTTTGGATCTGCCGCAGCTTCTGCCGCCGCTCGGCTGTCTTGATGTTGCTGGCCTTGCGCACGCCGCGCTTCTTGTCCTTCTTGCTCACCTGTGATTTGGGCCCAGTTAGTCCTGCGGATGACAGCGCTGTGCGCAGCTTCTTCAGCGCAGACTGCTTTTGGCCCTTGCCCGCCGAAATCGAGTGCGCGACCATTGCTTAAAAGCCTGTGTATGTTAATGTGTGGGTGTGCAGCGTGTCTAAATCGCAGAGAGCAGAAGCAATAAAAGTACCAAGGAAATAGAAAAGGAATATATGTAATCTCGGTCTGTAAAAGTTCAAGTTTTTTTTTGTTCAGTAGAACTGAAGAAAAAATAAAAATTGCTGATTAGTCTGATCTGATCAGATTCGGAAAATATTAAATTACAGCTCGTCGTGGACAGCGCCGCCTTTAGCATGGTCAGGTTCGATGGGTGTCATCTCTGGCAAATCATCAACAGCGTCGGCCGACTCGGCATCCTCGCTCAAACCAGCAACGGGGCAGGCAAAGGGCCCGGCCATCTTTGCATGATACTCGCACTTCTCAGGCTCAGACACCGCCAGCACGCTGATCTCATCAGCACACTCAAACGTAGCTGTCAGCGAGCGATGCGGGCCGTTCCAGCACTTTGTGCCCTGCAGATACCTATGCACGCCATGGTCTACCTGGCCATCAGCGGTCTTGCCAAACTCGGTAAACGACCCAAGGCTCTGCCGCGAGTTGTCCTTGTTGCTTATCTGCGTAGCGCGGTCCAACAGACATACCTCGTACGTGTACTCGCCGGCATCCAGAGAGTAGCACTGACCGTTCAAGGGCAGGTAGACGTCCTGCGGACCGAGGTCCTTTGCTAAAAGCTCTTCAAGCGTGCTAACCGCATTGCGCAGCGTATTCTTCTCGCTCTGCAAGTCCCAGAACCGCGTACGTGCCTCCGCTACCTGGTCGTCAAGCGAGTGCTCGCTTTCGTCGTCACCACTCGGACCTACGGTTTTTGCTTCGCTGCCTTGTGACTCCAGCTGCGCAGCCTCCTCGCTGGCCAGCGCCTCAAACGCAGTCCTAGCCTCGTAGACGCGCTGCACCAAACCATCGAGACCCAGGGCGTCAGCCGCAACCTGCACGTCATTCAGATCGCGTTCGCGCAAGGCGTCAAACTCATCCAGCCCAACCACTGCAGCCTTGACAGCCAGATCATGATAGTTTTTGTTGTACCCCTTGCGCAGCGCATCAAGCAAACCGTAGTAAAAGTCAATATCAGCAACTACCGTACTGCGCTCGTTCTCGTAGATGGAAATCGCAGCGTTGCACACGGCATACGAGGCGCTATCCTGAGTCTCAGAGTCATTATCACTAGCGCGCTCGCGCTCGACGCGCTGCGCCGGCTCCTCGTTGGCATACTCCAGCGCCGCCGCTTCAACATACGGGTGTTCTTCGAGAAACCCAGAGTACTCGGAGATCGCCTGGGCAACCGCCGCGTCGTTGAACTCGGCGTTGTGGTCGTTGCGCACTGAGCGCAGCAGGAGGACGAGTGTGTCGCTGTGTGCGCGCAGCCGGTGCAGTTCAAACGACAGGTGACGGCGGTATGCGTTGAGATCGTCGAGATACTGTTCTTCCAGCTTCTGCCGCCGCCGCTCTAGGCTGGAATCTGCCTTTTCGTTCGCTGCTTTCTGCCGCGCTTCAAGATCATCTTTCAGGGCCTCAGCCTCAGTAAACTGCTGCTCAACTACAGCTAGCCTGGCCTGCTTCTCTTCGAGCTCCTCTTGCTTCTCCTTGCGCAACCCGCGTGCCTCCTCTGTCAGCATGCGCCGCCGCCTGGCGCCACGCAGCTCGTTTGCCTGGCGCGCAGCTTCGGCAGTGCGGTGGCGAAGGCCGATTTCAGCGCACGTGTTAGGGCAATTGATGAACCCGTCCCACTCGTCCGACCCGTCGCAGCACTGCGGGTCGCAGATACCATCGTTGACCTTGGACGAGCTGATGCGCGCAGCCACATGGCCCTCGTTGGCGCAGTAGAACGACCCGTTGTTGCAGGCCGACGTGCCGGGCTCGTCGGAGCCGTCGGCGCAGTCGCAGTAGTCGTCGTTGATGCGTGCAAATGGGATGAGCGCGCTGCCGTCTAGGCAGGCAAAGTTTCCCTGTGCATCGGCGACGTACTTTTCAAGCAGAAGCGGGTCGACGCCGCGCAGCGAGGGTGCCGATGCTGATGCCAGGGCAGCGATGAGCGACACGGCCGAGATTGAGCACAGATGCATTTTTTTTATAGAAATTACAGTGTAAACATCAAGTACAAATAGAAAAAAGATTAAGTGTGAGCCAATCCAGCTTGACAGCAGAATAGACTGGGATGGATGACGCACATGTTGATCTGATTATGCGGTCTCGCTTTTTTTCGTTGTTTAAAACCCAGCCAGACAGATCACCCAGCCATGCTGTGCTGGCGTGTATAAATAAAGCTGAGGATTCTATTTATAGACGAATTGCATGTATATGGCAGTGATATGGATGTCATGTACGATGCGGGTGATAGGGATATTGCAATGGTGTGAGCCTTGTCCCAACAACCGGTTTGCATAATTAACACTGACCATATGGAACGCATGCAACCTGTCTTGGTAATGCCACATTATCTACAGTTGCGCAGACACCTTTATTCTTTCTTGCCAGTTGTATTTTGTAACTCTGGATAAAAGAGAGCGAGTGAGAGAGTGAATACATGTGGTATATACGCATGCATCAATCGGCAGCAGAAAAGAGAGAAAGAGCCAGTGAGAGAATGGCAATGCAAACAATGGACCGGCCATGAAAAGAAAGAGAATGGAACAAGCAAAAGAAAAAAATTAAATAACGGCTAGCGTAGAACGTAAAAACAACAACAATAATAACATCAGCGGCAAGTAACAAAAAGCACTGAATGCCCAAAGTCTTGCGTTGCAAGCGAGGTATTTGCCAAAAATAGAGGCAGGAGATTTTCCACCTGCTCAGCCCAAAAAAAAAACATTTTTTTCTCTCTTTCATTCTTTTTTGTTCTATTGCCAAGTGCAAAAAAACTCTTTCATATTCGATTTCCGCACATC
>JANBSE010000134.1:0-18259 GCA_027578475.1 Coemansia sp. RSA 2607
TTCACATTTTGTGTGCATGTGCGCATTTAGCTGACGTGGGAGCAAATCTCTGGCAAAATCAGAGCGCGCAGAGAAATGGCTATTTGCGCTGTTCCGAACGCCCCTGGTGCAAATCTTGTTTTGCCCTCGCTTTTGCCCCTTTTAGTGCGACTAGCTTCGCCCACGTGCTGCTGCTGGGAAATGGTGCAATTTCACAATCACGTGCTGGAAAACTTTTCCTACATGCTGCGATGCGGCCAATTTTGAGGCGGCTTGCCCTGCTGGCCCGATCCATGTCTGTGCCCTGTCTGCTGCAATGGCATGAGCACGTTCGCTCAGACAGCCTACGCTTTTGGAAAACTCCGACCTTTCGACACAACTTTCAAATATCCGCGTAATCAAGCCCGGTCCAGCAATCCCATTCTTATCTTGCATGCAGGCACAGGCGCTAAATATATTGCTCGCCGTTGGCGGGCTGGCGCCGCCGGCTTCTATAAAGAAAGAGGGACAGACCGACCGGTTTTATTTATTTTCGTAATTTGTGCGTGCAAACGCGTCTATATTGTTATCGCTCACATCGAACGCTACTGCAGCCTTGTTATCATCACCATCATATCGCCATAGTCAGCAGCATCGACCACAATGTCTCAGTCGCCAACGGACAGAAAAAGAAGACGCAGCTCCGTCGCTGCTTCCGGTAGCAGCCGAGTCTCGGTTAGTCCAGAGAGCAGCGGGAGAGAACAGCAGCGCCATCGCTTGGAACGCAGGTCGGCACACGGTCGCGCCAGTGAGGGTGACGGCGACAGCGGCAGCGGCAGTAGCGGTGGCAGTGGCAGTGTCAGTCGTCGCGAGAACACCGATGAGCGCAGTGACGTTCGGTCGAGTCGCCGGCATTCCAGCATGCGCCGGCGGAGCCGAACGGAAGGCTCAATTGCGCGCATCCGAGAAGCTGCAGAGGGTGTGCATGCGCAGGAAAAGTCAGCTGGAGAGGAGCCGAGAGCCGAGAGCCATCAGCTTAAGCGACCGTTGCATCGCAGACACGCAAGCTCGTCGGCAACGCTACCAGCATCTGCCTCTTCAAAGAAGAGCAATGACCATGCTTTGGCGGCAGCACCTGTATCGGAAACAGATGCGCCGTCGCCAAATGTAAAAGTGGACGCAAAGCATCGCGGCCATTCCGAAAAACAACACAAACACAAAAAGGAGACCGGTGCCCCAGTTTCCAGCAAAGCTGAGCGTCATGGCACTGCAGCTGACACATCCGCATCAACACCAGCGTCCACGCCGATTACTGCACCAGCCACAGTCAAGCCGCTGGAAAAGACGCAAGCGTCTAAGCCTGCTGCTACTGCAACCCCTGCCACCGACCGTCATGAGGGCGGTCCGGACTTTAGTTTGTCGGGAAAGCTTGCTGCTGAAGCAAACACCGTCAACGGCGTTGTGCTCAAGTACACAGAGCCAGCCGAAGCCCGTCGTCCCAAAGACCGCTGGCGCATTTATGTGTTTAAAAACGACAAGGACATCGATATGCACCACATAGACACCGCCAGTGCCTATTTGTTTGGAAGGGATCGAAAGGTGCGTCTGCCACTGTTTCAGCATTTCCCCCTTTTTAAATTTTGTTTGGGGAAAGAAGCTGGAGAAAGCTAGTGTTCCTAATTGGGAACTGTTCTAGATCTGGAGTTTCCAGTGTTACTGCTTTTGTCAGGGTAGCACATCATGCTAACATGCCAGATTATTCCCACACATTTTCGTCTCCTCATCTGTAGGTTGCGGATATTCCGATCGATCATCCCTCATGCTCGTCGCAGCACGCTGTGCTTCAATATCGTCGAACCGGCACGAATTCAGTAAAGTAAGTTGGATGCATCGGGATCCGTCTGAAGTGTGCTTCAAATGACAATGGCCCCTCCTCTGGACTGAGCAGTGCTAACTGAAACAGCCTTAATATGCTGAATTTGTTGTGTAGACCGTATCTCATAGATCTCAACTCGACCAACGGGTCGTTCCTTAACGGTGAAAGACAGCCGCCACAGAGGTTCATTGAACTGCGATCCGAAGATGTGATTAGGTTTGGATTTAGTACCCGCGAGTACGTTATCCTGCGCGAGTAATTAGCGGTTTCTTAATAAATTAATTTGCTTTGATTACTCACATGAGTGCAATGTGAAGCTCAGCATGATCAATCAAAGCACTATACTTTGCCACAAGACACACACAGATGGTGTGGTATGTCAAAGCTACCAAATCACATTTGCTTGCTTGCTTGCTTGCGTGTTGGCTGCGCATACCCTTTTCTATTTGCTTCCATTCGTTCCTTTTTGCATGCTTTGAATTTTTACACTTTTTTCTCTTTAAATTTCATCTCGCTTTTTCTTAGCTCCCTTGTCACATTTACCCTTTATATCCACAAGTGTCCATGGTTGCCGAGACGAAATACTACGAGCTGCTGGGTATCAGCACTACAGCAGGTTCGGAAGATATCAAAAAGGCATATAGAAAGCTGTCTCTCCGGTGGCATCCAGACAAGAACCCCACCAACCGCGAGGAAGCTGAAGAAAAGTTCAAACTACTGGCAGAGGCTTACTCTGTGCTCAGTGATGCCGAGATGCGCGCCAAATACGACCAGTACGGCGAAGCTGGTCTCAGACGAAACTTCCAGCCTGGTCAGCAGCAGCAGTCATACCAGCAGCACAGCTATAACCCTCACGCCGGCAGTGGTGGAGGAGACTTTGGGTTTAGGTTCAGATCAGCACATGATATTTTCAGGGACTTCTTTGGCGGGCAGGATCCATTTGCGTCAATGTTTAGCATGAACACGTTTGCAGACCCGTTTGCAGATCCGTTCTTCTCACAGCATGCTGGGCCGTCAGGTCTGCGCGGAAACGCTGGCGGTGGCAGCAACAATGGAGGCGGCAGCGTTGCTGTTGGCGGCTTCGGTGGGTTTGGGTTTGGTGGATTCCCATCGATGATGTTTGCATCTCCATTTGGAGACGGGTCAGCACTGCCAGCCTCAGGGTCGTTTAGCTTTGTGTCATCATCCACCATTGGCGGTGCCGGTGGTCTGCGTGGACCAAGTGGGCCGTCTACACGGACATCTATACAGGTTGTCAATGGTGTCAAGATGCAAACCATCGAAGAGAATGACGGCCATGGAAACGTCACTGTCACTAGAATCGATCCAAGTGGCTACAAGGAAGTCTCTGTAAACGGTGTGCCTCAGCAAAGCCGTACTTCGCCCAGAAAGAACATTGACGAGGGACACTCTAGACAAAAGCAACAGCAGCAGCAGTATTCGCAAGCTTCTTCTCAGCGACGTAACAGCGCAGAGCATTACAGCCACGCCCCAACGTCTCCGCCAAAGTCTGCACGCGCAGACAGCTTTAACAGATATAGTGCAGCAAAAGAGGCTGCCTATTCGGGAAGCGACAGTGATAGTATTGTTGAGGTCGAGATTATCGAAGTTGACAGCAACAACAGCAGCAAGGGTGTTGAAAGCAAGTCTTCTGACCACCCAAAATTCCCTGTGAATTTACCGTCTGCTGCCGATAGCACTACCGCTTCTAAAGCTGGAGTTGCGGCAACAGCAACAAAAACAACATCTGCTCGTACAGAAGCACCTGCTTCTGCTGCTGCTGCTGCCCCAAAGAAACCAATAGTGCACGACATGCCCTCTCCACCAACTACAGAGCCCAATACCAAGCGTCACGAGGCCGAGGCGAGGTACGATCAGCAGCAGCAGCAGCAGCAGCGCACCCGTGCAAATAACTACGCAGACTCTGTTCCTCTATCTGCGCCAGTTAACAGACCCTCAGGTCCAAGGGCATCTGGACACACCCCTCATCAGCAGTATGCTCCTCAAACACAACCACAGTACCAGCAACAGTACCAGGCACAGTACCAACCGCAGCCACCCCAGCAGCAGGCCTATACCCAGAATCAACCGCAATACCAGCGTCAGCAAAGGTACGACTACCAGGAACCAAATGGCGGTCTCAATGCAAGTATGCGCGCTGCACCGCGCAACGAAGGCGAGGATATTCTTGCGGCGGCACGCAATAAACTCCGAGCCACCGGTAACGGCGGCAACATTGCCGCCATGGATGAACGCCGGCCTCACATGGGGGTTAAGGAGGCTCTCAAGGCCACAGGTGCAAGTATTCTGAAGGCACGGCCGCGCATGAATCGAAGCTCGTCGGCACCAAAAGTTCCGCTAGAGCAGCCGGGACAGCCTGTACCGGAAACCCGCGCATATGCCCCGATTCACCGTCCGCCACCGCCAAATGTAGCCGAGCCACCAAGGAACGCATATGCCCCTCCTCCTCCGGCTCAGCACTACGTGTCTGTGCAGTCGACGATGACTGGACGCGCGGCACCAGGCCACAAGCCTCCGCGGTCACGGGACCGGATGCGATCAACGCTGCACTATGAGAACTTTACGGCACCCAGCGTACAGCATGCAAGTTATGCGACACTGTCGTCACAGCCGCCGATGCCGCAGCAGCCGGTGGATGCGCGTGCGCCAACACCTGGGTACGCATACCTTCAGCACCGTCCAACCACCCAGCCTACGACCCATTATCAAGGGCAGGCAACGTATGTCGACCCAAGCGCTGGCTCGGGATATGTATCGTCACAGTCGGCCGCTGGGCCAGTCAGCGGATCGCGTAGGCAGTATGACGATCAACCGCTGTCTGCAACGCAGGCAAAGAACCAGCAACAGCAACAGCAACAGCAACAGCAACAGCAACAGCAACAGCAACAGCCGATGGATACTGGTATAAGCGGTCCGAGCATGTATGCAACCAATCAGCATGCATCAGTGCATACCGGCGCCACACACAGCGGCTCTGCAGCTGGTTATCAATAACAACATTTTTGATTACGTGGTTCAAATAAACATAAAAATATTGTACATTTTTTCTGGTGCTGTTGGAATGTTTAGATGCTAAAAACCTCAAGATGGAACGAATTCGGGAAAACTGATCAAATATTGGTGTGTGGGAAAAAGTTTTTCCCACTTCTACAATCCGGATTTGGTCCGAAATCTGCTAGTTCCGACCTCAACTCCGGCATTTTTATACCCTTTTTCGATTACGCATGTACTTGTTAAAACAAAGTAAAAAAATAGTATGCTAAAGTCGATTCAGTCTCGTCTTGGCATCTAGAACCTCTGGATTATAAAAGGGCAATTTTATCTCCATAGTCGAGATCTTGTTGTGTCAACACTACAAATCTTACCTCTGCCTCTATATCTGCCCAATCTTATCAATGTCGTTCACTAGCGCCTGCTGCAATACTCTTCCGGTCAAGGGCAACTACACGCCCACTGGATCCACCGTGACAACCGAAACAATCAAGTACTACATTGTCGGTGACAAGAACAGCGACCGCGGAATTGTCCTGCTTTACGATATCTTTGGATACCACTCCAACTTCTTCGAAGTAGCCGATCTTCTTAGCAAGACTGGACTGCGCGTCATCATTCCCGATCTTCTCGGCGAAAAGTATCTGACAATGGCAGATATTGGCAGACCCGAGGTATTTGTCGAGTTCAAGAACAACCAGGGCACATGGGAGGCTAACAAGGACAAGATTGTTCAATCGGTGCAGCTGCTCAAGAGCGAAGGCGCCAAGAACATCGGTGTGTTGGGCTACTGTTGGAGCGCCAAGCTGGCTATTCTGGCTCTTGGTGATGCAAGTATCGGGTTCAAGAGCGCCGCCATGCTGCATCCGTCTCTTCTTGTTACCGAAGACTTTGCCAACGCCAAGGGCCCAATCTTGCTGCTACCTACCAAGGACGAGGGCGACTTTAGTGAGGGATTCAACCTGGTCAAGAAGGGTCCCTTTGGCGAGGACTCTTACGAGGAGCGCTTTGACGAAATGTTCCACGGCTTCTGCGGTGCTCGTGGCGACTTCTCTGATGCCACAACTGCCAAGTATGTCAACAGAGCAGTTAATCTGATCTCCAACTTTTTCAACAAGACGCTGGCTTAGGATTAGGGCTGTTTGATTTTGTAGACCACTTGCTTGCATCACCACAAGCCCGTCAGAAAGTCCGCCGTTTCTTGCCTACTTTTCCTAGTCTTTCAAAAATAACAAACAGAAAATTCGCTACTCTTGAAATGTCGTTCCCTGCTGCATGCTGCAATACCCCTCCGGTCAAGGCAAACTATGCGTCTACAGGCACCAAGGGCAAGATTGGCAACCTCGACTGCTACTTTGCTGGTCCTTCAGACTCGAAGCGCGCCATCATGATCAACTATGACATCTTTGGCTACCACGCCAACGTGCTGCAGCTCAGCGACATCCTCGGATCTCTCGGCTACCGCGTTGTCTTGCCAGACCTGCTCCGTGGTGACCCACTCGAAGAGGCTGATCTGGGAAAGCCTGGCGTCTTTGCCGAGTTCACCAAAAAGCGTGGTAGCTGGGAAAGCAACAAAAGCGAGTACACTGCTATTCGCGACTATCTCAAATCAAACGGCGCTGAATCGGTTGGCTTGATTGGTTTCTGCTGGGGCGGTCACATTGTTGTTTCGGCACTGACTGAGCTTGATGGATATGCTGGAGGTGCTATTGTGCATCCTGCGTTGATTGCCGACGGCGATCTGAACAAAGTTAATGCACCGCTTCTGGCACTTCCCAGCAAAGACGAGCCCGACTTTACACAGGACTTTGCTGGTCTTGAGGGCAAGCCGTTCTTTGACAAGTGTAAGATGGTGCGCTTCGACGATATGTTCCATGGGTTCTGCGGAGCACGCGGTGACTGGTCAAATGAGGTGCAGGCCAAACGTGCCAATGACGCCATTGCCCTGATTGTAAACTTTATGAGCAGTATCATGTAGAGCTTGCGTATTTGAATACCAAGATCATGTTTACAGTAGGTAGTACCCACGTGATGTCCTTTCTTTTAACCAATGATTGAAAATATAAATGCTTTCGAACCTTTTAACTCGTTGCTACATGATGGCGCTAAAGGTTCTGAGACATTAAAAGCCGAGAAAAATATTTATGACACACATTCAGAAAGCTGAAAATGGAAACTTAGCTTTGTGATATCTTCGTAAGCATATTATTAACATATATTACTCATTACATTCATCGAATCAAGCTAAGCTCTAAATTTATCACAATTTTAACACATTAATAACAAATAAAAATATTGAATATGTCGCTCGTGTGTTTTAATTGATATGAAAATTGGTATATTATTCATTAAATTAATTTTTAATAACAAACCATACATTTTCAACAAAAAGCTTAGCATTCTATACTTGTTAAAAAAAACTTTGTTGTTAAGTAAACAACTAGATATATTAACAACTTAACAAATAATTTTTGGATTCCAGGGCGGTGCTATATTAATTAGTGTTATATGAGTGACATACGATTGGCTGATTAAATTTTACAGCACATTTTTAGATATAGAATTTATCATTTATTTTCTTGTGACACATATATTCTATCTAATAAAATAGACTTTGTTACTCGTCACCTTTTTAAATCTAATTTTCACAGTTACAACTATTGTGATGAATTTTGACTTTGACTAGCTCTACAATGGAATAAAAATATTTATTTATTTATTATAGTTTTTAATTCCTATTTAATCATCAGTGACGTGTTTTAGGGTTAGTTTGTAACATTAAAATTATTCTATAATTCTACAAAACAAAAATAAAACAACTATTGCTTAAAAATTAAAAATGAAAATACATGGTTTTTGACTAAAAAAAATGAGTAAATAATAAGTTCTGAAATATGCATTAATATAATGAGGTAGACCATCAGCTCACTGACAATATTAAAAGAAGTTGCATTAAAACTAGGTCTTATTTTTTTAAATGTAAGATTAAGCTGAAATATTCTTAGCATGCAATATTATTCTTGTTCTACATAGTTTTACATAACATTTGATTTATTTTAATAATTAAATGTGACATACAAAATCATATTCGAATTTTTGATACAAATAAGTGATTCAAACCCGAGCTTGGTAGTAATTTATTCAGTGATTTATATATATATATAATTTTAAAAAAATAGATATCTGAAAATTTGCCAATGTTTGTTGCGTAAATTATAAATTTTGAAAAGATTAAATCAAAACCATATTCTAAAATATTTTAGCACTATAATTAACTAAACTACAAATTGAGCCACATAAATTCCTATTTTGACATCTCTCAATTTTTAAATTCAAACTAAATAATGTATGGAAACACAAAAAAAGGCTATTCAAATGCAACATGGCTTTTAAAGCAATTTTGATAATTGCTATATTGCATGCGTGTCAAACTTTATCTGCCTTTTCAATTTACGTAACCCCGCAAGCCAACTTCTCCGCATTAGCGAGAAGTCTGACTGACAATAAGTTTTGCCGTAAATACAATAAAATAATATAAGGAACTATGGCCGAGATCAAATGGACTATAAATTCTCCACGCAGAAGAAGGTATTGAAAAATAAAAAGTTCAAATTGAAAGTCCATTCGAGATTTATCGAGTTTCTTCAAATAAATATTTTATAATATATTATACTCGTTTAACATTCTCAATATTGACATATTACCAAGGCCTTGATAAAATAGCCGGAACTCCTTTTTGCCTCACAAAAAGTCTGCTGTTTCTTGCTTAACCTTGAAAGTATTACAAATAGTATAAAAATTTTATAACTTAAAATGTCGTTCCCTGCTGCATGCTGCAATACCCCTCCCGTGAAAGCAAACTACACGTCTAAGGGCACCAAAGGCAAGATTGGCGACCTCGACTGCTACTTTGCTGGTCCTTCAGACTCGAAGCGCGCCATCATGATCAACTATGACGTTTTTGGCTACCACGCCAACGTGCTACAGCTCAGCGACATTCTTGGGTCTCTCGGTTATCATGTTGTCCTGCCAGACATTCTTCGTAGCAAACCGCTCGAAGAGGCCGATTTGGGAAAGCCTGCCGTTCTTAATGAGTTTGCCAATACGCGTGGTAGCTGGGAAAGCAACAAGGGCGATTACACTGCTACTCGCGACTTTCTCCGCTCGAAGGGTGCTGAATCGATTGGCTTAATCGGTTTCTGCTGGGGCAGTCATCTTGTGGTGTCTGCGCTGACTGAGCTCGAGGGATACGCTGGAGGAGCTATTGTGCATCCTGCGCTGATTGCCGACGGCGATCTGGGCAAGGTTAATGCGCCGCTTCTGGTACTTCCTAGCAAAGATGAGCCTGATTATACCGAGAACTTCGCTGGTCTTGAGGGCAAGCCATTCTTTGACAAGTGCAAGATGGTGCGCTTCGACGATATGTTCCATGGGTTCTGCGGAGCACGCGGTGACTGGTCAAATGAGGTGCAGGCCAAACGTGCCAATGACGCCATTGCACTGATTGTGAACTTTATGAGCAGTATCATGTAGAACTTGTTGGTGTTTGAATACAATGTTAAAAAATCATTAATGTGTATTGGATGGGTCTATGGTGATTGAACAACTACATCTGCATCATCAGGGCTAACCGGATCAGCAGATGGAGAAACTAATGATTGTGGTGTGCCACTGTTTGTCTCTTGTGACACGACTGGTTCTGCGCTCTGTTTGTCAGCTTGAACAGGCAAAGATGTCGACGCAGCAGTGTTTGTATCGCTAGATGGCTGGTATGGCTTGACCAAGTCGATATTGTTGACAACGACTTCAAGCTCCCAGTCAACAGTAACCGAAGAGTCGAGTGCGCGTAGTCGCCGCAGCAAATATTGCGAGTTTAGCATCAGCTGTCTTTTTCCCTCGGCGCTGGCGATCCGGATCTTCTGGTACTGCGGCGTGAGCTTATCCTCATACATTGCAAAAATCTGCGAAAATACAGATCGCAATGCTGGTGTAGGCAAGTAGCGCTTAAGGACCTTGTGCAGCTTCCGCACCTCCTTGACCAGTGCATCCATTGCCGGAACAGGCGGTTGTGTCGAAGGGTCTAGATCATCCCATTTGACAGCAACAAGCATGCGGCCGTGGTAGTCTGCTCTGTCCGACATGATTGTCACAAGCTTACGATGCAGCTCTCCCTGGTGGTTCGAAAAGTCGTTGACTGTGCGGTCCAGCTGTGTGAGCAAAACTTCTTGGCTCGGCGACATAACATGGCGCAGGCACTCTTTTGCGTACGGAATCAACTCCATACACAGCGATAAAGACTCTGATGCAAGAGCCAGGTGTTTGGCAGAAATATTCTTCAGGCCAGCCGATCGCATTGCGCCGGCGCCCAGCACAACCTGGCATGTGCGCGAGTTGAACGCCTTGAATACCTCAACCAGCCGTTGCAACACATCAGTGACTAGCATCGGGATGTTAACAGCACACTGCAGATACTCGACAACGCTTTTTACAAGCACTAGGCTGCAGCCGACTACATGGAATGCTTCGCCGCCAATATGCATAAGACCCATTCCGGCCGTGTCCACTGAGCGGATAGATGCTGCATCCGAGTCATTGCGCGCCAGCAGCGTTCCGTGTCCTCCTAAAGAATCAAACTGTGCGATGGTTGGGGTCCTGGGCACACCAGTAGACTGTCTACTTGCCGACATGGGCTCGCCGACAGCGACAGGCGTTGGCGTTGATAGAGATAGCGGGCTATTGGCAAACGGAGCACCCAGGTTGGGCGCAGACGCTAGAGATACACCACTCGCGCTGTTGCTGTTGTTGTCGCCGTTGCTAGCACCAGCCATGCCTAGCAAAAGAGGGCTCTGTGGATCATTGGCGCTGTTACCGCCCGAATCATAAGCAGCGTTAATTACCTGGTTGACCAGGTTCTGAAAATCTATTGGAACCTCGGCCTGCACCCACTGCTCGTTCTCAATAAGGATGTAAATCTGGCGCGACTTTTCGGTGTGGAAGTTGTTTAAAAAGGACTTTGCCTGAGCAGTTAGGGTCCCGCGTAGGCCAAAGCACATCTTGCCGCCCAGCGCTTCGTACTGCTCGATAAAGTGCCAGATGGACGTGTAGAGAGAATAGAAACCGACAAGACTCAGGCGAGCGTTTTGCTCCGACCGGTGGTTCAGCAGCTTTGCACAGCGTACATGAGCGACATCCATGAATGCATCGAACGTGTCATTGAGAGAGCGCAACACTTCTGATTTTGCCGCATCATAGCGCTTGGACAAGGATTGCTTCTGTTGGTTCTGCTGCGCTAAATGCATTTCGTGTTTGGTTGCCTGCTTCTCATCGTCTTCAGATGCATTAGCTGGGCGGTTCTCATCCAAAACAGACAGAATTGCGCGGCGCACCATGCTTATATGTCCAATAATCAGAAGTAGCAGCTCCTGCTGCTGGCCAAGCATGGTCCGGAACTGGTCAAAGGTTTGTCCGCGTACAGCAGTCGCCAGGATACTCTGCTGCGAGGCGTCGTTGAACAGCGCGTGACCGCGGCTCCTCGGGAACCCATTCGGGTAAAGCGCTTCGATCAAGCCGACGGTCTCGGACATTAACCCGTCGCGGTAGAATTTAAGAGCATTTCCAATTCCACCGGTGCGCACCAGGCCACAGATAAACGGCGTCAGCTGCATGCTCAGGTTGACCTGGTAGATGTCGACCTTTGAGCGGCTGAGCAGCCCGTCGGTGGTGCTGGCGAGCCCGTCATCGACAAACTCGCGCATGTCGCGAAGAGCAAGGGCGGCCAGCTCTTGCTCGACAAAAGACGAAACAGCTGCCAGCGACCTGTTCAGATTGCTGCTAAGGAACCCAAATGCCTTTGTATTTTTAAGCTGAATTGTTCCAGTCTTCTGACGAGCAGACGATGCATCTGGCTGTTGGCTTGCCGAATCAATCATCTCCTGAGCCTCCATGATCAGGTTAAGAGCGCCAATACAGTCACCAGAAGTAATGAGTTCGTCAATGGTGGGCTGGATATGGCGCATGTTGCCAAGAAGTTCAACGTCGCTCAGCAGAGCCGACATGTGTTCATGGCGGCGCCGTAAGCGTATTAGCTCGAGACCAGGCGCACACTGAGTAAGCGCCGTTTTTTTGAGATCGTCTCTGAGAACGTGGATTTTTTCAATGCATCGGTCTGTTTCTGCATGTAGCTCCTCGAGTGTGGATAGGGCGGCAAAGAAGGCTGGTGAGCGCCGCGAGATCTCTCGGGTCAGGTATGCCTCGACAACGTCCATATACGCTGACAGCGTTTCCTGCATCTGTGTGCTGGCCTCGTCGGACTTTTCGGGAACAAACAATCCGTCGGTGGCACTCTGTGGACCAAGAACCACCTGTGTAGCAATGTCGAACGTAGCTGGGTCGCGCAGGTCGAAGTTCTCCTCGAAGAATATTGTCGGAATGTCCTCGATCCCGGGGAGGCTGGCCGAAAGACCAGGCTTTGCATTGTGCAAGCCGGCGCCAGCGCCACCGGCGTATTCGCTGACCGAGTCAAGACCAAACTCGCTGCGCGTAGCATCGAGGGTCTTGAGACGCTCGGCCATGGTTGTCGAGTCCATTGAGTATGTGTGGCTGGCGACGTCCAGCACCTTCTCGGCGTCTTCGATGGCGGCCTCATAGCGGTCAAGACCGTCGGTGGCTATCTGGTAGCCAGTTTCTGAATTTTCCTTATAGCGCTCGAAGAGAGCTGTGGTTGCCTCGAGGTAGCTGTCAAAGTCGCTGCTTTTGATTTTTGGGTAGTGTGTGCGAGGCACTGCCGGAAGCTCGTTACGATGAATGCGCGAGGGCAGCTTGTTTGGGTGGTTTGTGAGTACGGCAATAGCGTTCAGACCGCTGAGCCTCTCATTGGCCGCTTTATCTTGTCTTGCAGAGGGCTCTGTCGACGACTCTGGTTCTGCATTGCCAGAATTCATGGCGCCGGACTCTGCTGGTGGCCGTGGTGTCAGCGGCGTAGGTGTAAGCGGCTGCTGGCTTAACTGCTGAAGTTGCTCGCTGCCACCAAGCATAGGCTGTGCGCGGCGCTGGAAGTAGGACGACCCGCCGGTGCTGCGCGCCTCGGCACCCTGGCGAATAATTCCAAAGCCAGACTGGCGCTTCATTTTGAAAGCGTGAGTTTAAAGAGGAAATTAAAAAAAGTATACAGACAACCTTTTCTGCGTTTGACCACAAGCCTGGTCAGCAATCAAAACCCAGCTCTGCTTTTTTCTATTCCCATTTCGCCAACTCATTTTTACTTGCTTTTAAGAATGCCGTTTACCTTCCACACTCATTCGGGGCAGTTCTGCAAGCACGCATCGGGCAAGCTTGAGGACGTAGTGAAGCAAGCGGTGGCACACAAAATGCTTGTGCTGGGGCTGTCAGAGCACGTTCCACGGTCACGCACGCAGGACCTGTACCCTGAGGAGGAGGGGCTGACGCCGGCGGACCTGCACACGACGTTTGCCGACTACGTGGCCGAGGCGCGGCGGCTGCGCGCCAAGTATGCGGGACAGATCGAGATCATGATTGGTGCCGAGACCGAGTACATCACAGGCGACAGCCTTGAAGAGACAAAGATGCTGCGTTTGCAGTTCGATTTGGACTACATTGTCGGGTCGCTGCACCACATCGACGAGATGGCGCTGGACTTTAGCCAGGAGGGATACGCAGACATCGTCCAGCGGTTCGGCGGCG
The DNA here is from genome assembly GCA_027578475.1 of Coemansia sp. RSA 2607. Classification (NCBI taxonomy): domain Eukaryota; kingdom Fungi; phylum Kickxellomycota; class Kickxellomycetes; order Kickxellales; family Kickxellaceae; genus Coemansia; species Coemansia sp. RSA 2607. The sequence continues at coordinate 13,547 of JANBSE010000134.1, forward strand.
ACCGCACGGCCATGTTCAAGCGGTACTTTGAGCAGCAGTACGAGCTGCTACAGGCCCTCAAGCCCGAGGTGGTGGGGCACTTTGACTTGGTGCGCATTTTCCACCCGTACGACGACGGCGTGGCAGACCCGCTGTGCGAGTCAGACGAGGTCAGACGGCTGGCGGTGCGCAACATTGAGTACGCAATCGGGTACGGCGCGATATTCGAGATCAACACGCGTGCGTGGAAGAAGGGGCTGCGCGACGCGTATCCGCAGCGCGACATGCTGGGCGAGATTCTTGAGCGTGGCGGAAGGGTGACGATTTCGGACGACAGCCACGGGCCAGGCGACGTGTGCATGCACTACTCAAGGCTGCTGGGGTATCTGCGCGAGATGGGCGTCGACAGGCTGCATTATCTGTCGCGCGGCGGTGGCGCATCTGAAGGAAGCAGCAGCGGCAGCAGGGTGTGCGTGCTTGAAAAAGCAAGCGAGCATGAATTCTGGGCGGCTAACGGCATTGCGTAAATGCTAGGGGATCGGCGCGAGAGTGTGCGATCGTAGATGCAGGTCTCGTGTGACGCCGGCGTGATGTCACAAGGAATAGGGGGGAGCCGATGGGAGGCATTTAGCATATGCGCCATGGTATATGACAAAGCACCATTACTTAGAGTACATGACACCACATTTTTTTCCTCTCTGGAGTTTTCTTTAGAGCACGCAAGCAAAAAGCAGCATATAAAGTACAGCATTTAGATATAGAATACAGCAATTCATCATGGAACAAGACGCATCTGATAGCAGGCCGGCGGCATGCACGGTCAATGCAGGGCTGCACAGCAGCAGCAGCACCGGCAGCAGCACCGGCGACAACGACCATCGGGCCATGCGCGCAGACGACGGCGCCGGTGCGCAGCGTCGGCCACCGCCGCGCAACCGCCGGTTTACAATTGCAGCTGCCTCGCCTGTAGGCAGCTCGCTGGCAGTAGCAGCCGCAGCAGAGGCGGCAGCGGCATCCACGGCCAAGAATGGCAGCACGGCGGCAGCGCGAAGACGGTCATTTACGTATGTCGAGGCTGCTGCCACTCACTCGGGCCACCGTCGCCGCTCGCTGGCAACGGCCGACCTGATGGCGGTGTTCTACCCGCCGAACACGCTGGCGCAGCCGACAATCACCGACGCGCCGTTCGAGGACGTTGGGGCGGCCAGCTGGGAGCCGACTCTGGAGCGTGCAATCCGGTCAATCGTGTCGATCAAGGCAAAGTGCGTGCGCTCGTTCGACACTGAGAGCAGCGGCACGTACACGGCGACGGGGTTTGTCGTCGACGCCGAGGCAGGGCTGATTCTGTCGAACCGCCATGTGGTCAATCCCGGACCGGTGGTGGCGCAGGCGGTGTTTGTCAACTACGAGGAGGTCGACCTGCAGCCGGTGTACCGCGACCCGGTGCACGACTTTGGCTTCTTCCGCTTCGACCCGCGGCAACTGCGGTTTATGGCGGCCGAGGAGATCCGGCTGGCGCCGCACAAGGCCAAAGTCGGCATGGAGATTCGCGTGGTGGGCAACGACGCCGGCGAGAAGCTGTCGATCCTGGCCGGCACGCTGGCGCGGCTGGACCGCACGGCGCCCGAGTACGGCGCCGGCGAGTACAACGACTTTAACACGTTCTACATGCAAGCTGCGTCGGGCACCAGCGGCGGGTCGTCGGGGTCGCCGGTGCTGGACATCCACGGCGACGCCGTCGCGCTCAACGCCGGCGGGTCCAGCAAGGCCGCGTCGTCGTTCTACCTGCCGCTGCCGCGCGTCGTCGCGGCGCTTGATCTGATCCGCAGGCGCCAGCCAGTGCCGCGCGGCACCGTGCAGGCCGAGCTGGAGCACGTGCCGTACGACGAGCTGCGCCGCCTCGGCCTGCCGGTGGCGCTCGAGACACGTGCACGCGACGCCTTCCCGCACGCGCAGGGCATGCTCGTTGTGCGCGCCGTGCTTCCCGACGGGCCGGCCGACGGCCGCCTGCGCGCCGGCGACATTGTCCTGACCGTTGATGGCCGTCCGCACGTGGACTTTGCGACGCTCGAGGCCGCCGTCGACGGCCGCGTGGACAGTGACATCCGCGTCAGCGTCTGGCGCGGCTCGGCTGTGCATGACGCCGAGCTGCACGTGCAGGACCTGCACGCGATCACGCCCAGCCGCTTTGTCGAGTTTGGCGGCGGTGTCATCAACAACCTGTCGTACCAGGTCGCGCGCAGCTACGGAATTGCCGTGGGCTGCGGCGTGTACATTGCCAGCAGCGGCCACGCGCTGGGCTCCGCCGGCGCCTGGCGCGGCTCGGTCATCCTGCGAGTCGGCGACACGCCCACGCCCGATGTCGATGCATTCGCTGCCGCCGTGGCTGCGCTGTACGAGGGCTCGCGCGTGCCGCTGCGCTTTTTCTCGCTCGACCGGCCGCACAAGCAGCGCGTGGCCATCATGAGCGTCGCCACGCACTGGCACGCACTGCGCATGGCCACGCGCGATCTGGACACGGGTCTGTGGCTCTACCGGGATCTGCCGCAGCCGCAGCCAATACCCGACAGTCTGCTGCAGCCGACCGCTGCGCCTGCGCACGTGCTGCCGCCCTCGCTGGCGCCGGCCGACCGCGTGTGGGGCAGCTTTGTCGACGTCGAGTTCACGGCGCCGTTCCTCGTCGACGGCATGCGCAGCACGCGCTTCCGGGGCCCAGGCCTTGTCGTCGATGGCGCCCGTGGCCTGGTCGTGTGCGACCGCGACACCGTGCCGATTGCCGTCGGTGACGTTAGCGTCACCGTCGCCAGCTCCGTCGTCCTGCCCGCCCACGTTATCCTGCTGCACCCCACCCACAACTTTTCCGTCGTGCAGTTCGATCCCAAGCGGCTCGAGGGCGCTCCGCCGCCAGACCTCCCGCTCGACGACGCGCACTATGCGGGCGACCGCCGGCTGGAGCAGGGCCAGGACGTGCACATCGTTGCCGTCACCGGCGATCAGACGCCGGTCGTCAGGCGTACGCGTGTGGCGGCGCGCACAATGGTGGCCACCGCCGAGTGCTCTCCGCCGCGTTTCCGCTGTGTCAACGTCGAAGGCGTGCGCCTGGACGACCAGCCCGTCTGTCTGGGCGGTGTTCTGTGCAAGCCCGACGGCAAGGTTATTGGTTTGTGGGTCAGCGTGTCGTCGCAGGACTCGTCTGGCAAGGACACAACGACTATGCTTGGCCTAGATATTGCCCTGCTGCGGCCTGTAGTCGATGCGCTGCGCGCCACCGGTCGTGCGCCGCCGCTACGCTCGCTGGACATCGATATGTGCCCAATGCGGCCAGCTGCTGCACGTGCCATGGGGCTGAGCGCCAGTCGCATTGCTCAGGCTGAAGCCGCTGCCACGCCGGAGCGCGCTCCACAGCTGTTGTATGTCGCTGGCCTGCTGGCTCCGAATACCCCAGCCGCCGGTCTTTTGTGCGCTGGCGACGTCCTGCTTGAGCGCGATGGCCATCCCGTGCGCGATGTCAGCGAGCTTGCCGCCGTGAGCACCGAAGCAGTTGACCTCGTCGTGCTCCGCGACGGACAGGAGCTGTCACTTCATGTGCCGACAACCGAGCTCGATGCGATGGAGACTCGCCGCATCGTCCACTGGTGCGGCGCCCTGGTGCAGCAGCCCTACCGCGCTGTTCTTGAGCAAGTGCGTAGCCTGCCTTCCATGGTGTATATCTCGTGCACGCTCTACGGATCTCCGGCAAACAGCTACGGCCTGCGTCCTGGAATGTGGATAGTCGAAGTCGATTCGCAGCCGGTTGTCACCGTCGACGACTTTATCTCGACTCTCCAAACCCTGCGCCTGCATCGCTCCGAAAAGGAAGGAACATCTGCCTCGCGATATGTGCGCGTCACCGTTGTGAACAAAAGCCTGGCAACCCGTGTCCTCAGCCTGCGCGTTGACAACCACTATTGGCCTCCTTGGAAGCTTGAGCAGGACGCATCGAGTCTTAGCGGCTGGAAGACCGTTTTACATCTTTAACTTTTTATTTGCAAACTTGACTTTCTTAAAACAAAAGTTATTTAACTTTCTTCACTAATAATTCTCTCAAAGAGAATTCTTTGTTACGTAGTTGCACACCTGGCGATACGCATCCCCGGCTACCTGCTCCTCGGATCCCTCGCCGTACACCACCACCGCCGCCTCCCTGGTCAAATCTGGCGGATCGAGCGTCTCAAGCTGCGAGTCTAGCAGCCGCCCGTCAAAGAAATGGCCCTTCCGCAGCTTGAGCCGCCGCTCGAGCTCGCTCTTTGTAACATCGACAAACGCAAACACCGTGTCGTGCGTCAACCGATCCGCCTTTGCGTTCTCAGGGTCCCCGCGCGACAGAAACTCTCTGTAGCTGCGCTTCAACGCCGAGCACGCACACACTACATACAACCGTTGGCCACGCCCGCCCGCCAAAGAAGAAGAAGACGAAGAGGATGATCCGATGATCCGCCGTGTTCCACGCAGCGACGAGTCGTGGCCCTCGAGGAGCTTGGAGGATGCGCTTTCGATCTCCTCGCGCACGCGCTTGAGCCACGGCCACCGGTTGCTATCGCTGAGCGGCTGCCCGCTCTCCATCAGCCGGATGTTCTCGGCTGAATGCAGCGTATCTGCGTCGATGAACGGAGCATCGCCAAGCAGGTGCGCAAGATGCCTGCCAATCGTGCTCTTGCCGCACCCGCTTACTCCCATCACAATGACCGCTCGCAC
>JANBSE010000135.1:0-10311 GCA_027578475.1 Coemansia sp. RSA 2607
AAAAAATATCAATACTATTGAAATATCTTGAATATTAACGATATCCTGTCGCCGATTTAGATTTGGATATAAAGTTTTTAATAAAGCTGCTATACTAACAAATCATATTAGTCTACTGCTACATTTGTAAATTATCGTCCAAATCTAAGTTGTATTTGACCTTCTATTTACCCTATTATCTGGTCCCCAAACCAGCCCGCCTATAGCAGACGCGGAAAACCAATGAGAACAAAAACCGGATTACACCACTCGGAAACAGAGGGCTAATAAACGACACGCATGAGAATACCACTCTCACAATGGCTTGCGCTTTGGTACCTGCACTTGTGATCGACAGACGCAGTGATAATACACTCACTCATTAAGGGCGTTTACAACTATGTATCCGAAAATCACAGGGGTCAACTACAAGAAAAAAATTACAACAAACATATGTTCCAGTCACCCTTTCAATACCCAAGATCCGCACCATCCGAAAGGCGCGAAATCTTAGTTAAGAAATAAAGTTTTATTTCACATACGTCTTATTGCTTTCTCTCAAGTATTAGGTCACAAAGTTATATTATATTCTAATATTCCAATATTTTAATCCCATTAATTTGCAAAATGTGTTCCAATGGTTTTCATCATCTTTTAGAACACATACATACAAAAATGGTTCAATCCCATAAGTTGAAAATTGCAATGTTTTAGTGTTCCTCTCAACTTTGTATAACTTAAAGCTATCTATGTTTTTGTTAATACTAATAGATACATTTTTCATTAGAGTTGTTGGTTGTTCATCATCGGTATAACTGTAACACGTATTAAGCAGGTTATAATAATTGTTTAGAGGATAAAAAATTTGAACATAGTCAGCGTCGACGCTGTGATAATATGTGTTTCTATCTCCTTTAATCAATAAGTCATCCAATTTCATTTCTATATCAATAAATTTTTCTTTTTTAACAAACTTTTCCCATGATTTTATATCAGAAATTTGAACACATACAAATACAGCTGACACATTGTCACTATAGCTTATGTTTACAGGATGGTTTTCAAATAAAATAACTTTTCTTATTGTAAAATTGTTATTTTTCATATATTCCCTTGTATACACAAATTTATACATTTCATTCATAGTATCGTCTTTACTAAAAATTTTACATATAAAATGATTTAAAAAAATGCCTTTATCTTTATCATACATGTATATGTATTGCAGACATGGAATATACTTGTGTGCTTTTGCAGCCAAATTTGAAAATATATTGTTGGGATTGTTACCAATTATTTCACAAACTTCCATAATCAGCTGATCATTTTCATCACCATCTCTATATGGATACGCTGTATAAGCAGGTAAAAAGTAATCAAGGCTTCCACTGAAATCTGTTTTTTCCAAATCTATACCTTCATTTTGAGAAGTATTGAATGTAGTTAGCATTATAGTAGAATGTAATAAAGCTTTAAAATCCAATTGTATGAGTAAATGAGTGGAATAAAAAATATATTAATTTTATTATAAAGCTGGCCCCTTATATACCCACTGAAAAACTACTTGATGGGCTATCTGCTGTAATAATGATTTCATCTATTATTTTATAATTTATTGCGTAGTTTTCAGCAGCAGCTTTAAGCGTTTTTAATAAAACTATAATGTATTGTATAAAAAGATATTTTATTAAATACTTGACACAAACATATTAAGTATTTAAAAAGAATACAAAGCTAAACACTTTTTTATGGCAACCACATGTTTTGCTTTTTACCATTGTATTTCTCCAACTATTTTAGGATAGCTTTAGTTGCATTATTTCAGGCTGCTTGATTGATTAATTTTTAATTTTAAACAAGACTTTTTTATGCATATATATTATGTTTATGTGGTGTTTATTAAAAGTATTATTCCTAAAGAAACACGCAAACATGCTATGTGGTCATATGCTTTATTATATACTAAAACGTTATTATGTTGTAAAGAACCTGTCAGAGTAGACATCAGATTGATTGTGTTCATGCCTGTTGCCTTTTTTATTAGTGTTTTTTATCAACCCTGTGAATGCCACATGTAACATGTAGTCTATGTTTGCTTTTTCATTTCTTATAGTGGTCATATATTTATTTTTTGTTATAATGAGGAATCATATAAATAGAGGAGAAAAATGGCAGCACAAAACAATTACCCTCACCACCTTTTATCTGCCCTCCCTCCCTACTTTCTTTAACTCCGCCACCCTGTTTCTATTCACAAGGAGTCTTCATATACCTTTATTTGCTTGTTATTAAGTCAACGTTTATGCACACACTGCTGCATCAGCACTTCAGACAGCGTGTAAAAGGGTCTTTTGGACTTATTTGCAGATAGATCTACTTTGTACACATCAACATGAAATGATGTAAACAACATGTTTTAGTATAGGCTATACCTAACATAGTAAATTTGATATGGTTATTGCCATGGGTTCAAATGTGGATTTTGGTTGAAAGGTCTGTAGGCCTGCAGTTTCAGCGCATGGATGTTGCGCACTATAGGGGTAAATTATGGATTTTCTGTAATACTGATTGATCACAACTGTAAAATTTTTCTTAGTTTTTATCAATTCCCAAAAATAATATGTAAGCAGAGCCAGCTGCAAACATATCAAAACACTTGAAAATTACAGTATTATCCTGATTCTTGGTAGACAAGTGTTGCTAATGTAATATTTTATATTTAAGTGTACTGCGTTGTACCTTTCCATATTCAACCCTGTTGTTTTACATGCGTGCATTTATAAATTAAGTACTATAATAATTATAATTGTTATCATCATTATGGCTAGTAATAATTGGTTCATCTGAATATGTTAGAAAATCTGTGATTTTAAAATGGGTAATATAATCATCCCATAACCATTCATATTTTTTTACTACACATACGTATAAATATGGCATTTCGTTATGTATAACAATAGGCAGATCTTCATAATAATTCAGCAATATCTTACGTATTGTAAACGAATTAGCTGTCAGGTTTTGATATAAAGAAACATTTTTAATCATTCCTTCTATGTTATTTTCAAGTGAGTAGATTGGACATATAAATTTACTATTTATTTTACACTGAGTCTCATCAAATCTATATACATATTGTGGATCTATTGCATAACCTCCGGTAGTACTGTCCATTTTATTATTTTTTAAATAATGCCTTTAATATTTTTTATAGAGTGAGGTAATAAGTACAATAATATCTAAAACTAGTAGTTTTAGCAAAATAGATGGAATACTGTAGATGATTATTAATGAAATAATTCGATAAATGGTAGAAATGGCCATACATTTTATCATTTATATACCCATTTAAAAATGATAGATGAGCTATCTGCTCTAATAATTAATACATCTTTTTTATAATCTATTGCATGGTTTACCGCAGCTACTTAAATATTTCTTTCAATAAATGTAAAATTTGATAAGTGTAAATAACTAGTATGGCTATCAACATTATTGATTTGCAAAATTAAACATGTAAATATAAGTTTACAATGGTAAATAAATTTTTCATTGTGACCACATGTATTGCTTTACATTTTTTATTTCTTCAATCATTTTAGGATAGCTAAAGTTGCACTAATTTAGTCTGCTTGATTGATTAATTGTCTATTTCAAGCAGGATTATTTACGAATATATGCATGGCAATGTGAAATTGACTTACATTTGACCTACTCTGATTTCTGGTTGCTATCTGTCACAACCACTTGATATGAAGAGACTTTACATTGAATAATTGTAGCTCATATGTTTGCTCGCTAAACAAAATGTTCAGCTGATTTGGCAAAAAAGAAAAATCCGCAAGACAAAAAGCGCAGCTTTTTTCTTTTTTCTTTCTTCAAAGCAATTAGTAGCAAAATACGCTAAAGCATATCCGCTCTCGCTTCCCTCACCTCCTTCTCCCGTTTTTTCTTTATATAATTTTAGTCGTTGACTTACCCAACTTGACAATACATTATATAAAGCAACTTTTATTTTTTGCTTTGGATTTTCCCATTAACCTGCTGTTTTTTCATTTTATTAATAATTTTCCCTTTTCGATTTCGGATTCCGCTTTTCTTCTTTATTGTATACACTTTTTAACGCTTGCTATTTACTATTTTTCAATGTCTACCTACAGAGAACACCCTTCAAACCTTCACGGCGACCCTGGACAGAGCAGCAATGCTCAGGGAAGAACCGATGGCAACTCGTACGGGTACGGTAAGCAGAACGACTACGTCCACCCTCACCACCGCTCGGCTCCAGATATGCACCCCAATCATCACAACGAACAAAGATATGAAGGGCGTCAAGATGAGTACGAGAAACAAAACGTTGACCAGCCCTACCACGGGTACGACAACAGGCCACCAGAGTACAACTACCCACGCGATACATTCACCAACCGCTCCATGATTGAGGATGGTACTCGCGGTTTAAAGGACTTTTTTTACAAGAAGCCTCCTGCCGACTATTCGGGCGTTTACGGTGCTGACTATCAGCCTGAAATAAGTGTAAGTCTAAGCAGAGCCAATTGACGCTCATTTTTCCCATTCTTATGTGCCCTGCACACGAGTGAGAATCGGAGCAAACGAGAAAAAATTGTCTAATTTTGAAAGTGCTTGCTTGCCTATAAAGTGAGCACATGACACTCTTCACGCTCAATTTCAGCACATCAGCACAGCTTTGCGCATATAAAGTGCTGTCTTATTGGATGCTATCAAATGCTGGCTACTATGCTGATATACTAATCGCGATATAAACTGTTGTATTGGTCAAATATCATGTAGAAAAAACGAGTAACTGGCGCTGTTCTTGCTGGTCTAGTGGTTGGTGGATTTGTATACTCTAAATACAAACAAAAGCAAAAGCAAAAGCGTCGCGAACAGGACTATCCTAGATATGATGGCTATACTCGTGGAGGCGTAACCTACTCAGACGACGTTCGCTCGTATGGCGACGATACCGGATACTACCGCCAACACGATCACCGCCACTACTATGACTACAATCCGTACAGATAACAGTTAAATCTTTAAAATTTATATATTTATCTCTCAATGTCTGTTAATATTACTCTTAAACAAATATCATCTAGTGAGCAATCTCATCCCAGTTACGACCCTTGACGGTCTGCAGATCCTCCGTTGTTGGTACTTCTCCAGTAGTAAAGTAGCCGTCGGCAATCTTTGCTTCAATCTCAACCTTGGAGTCCGCAGGCATCCTCTCTTCCGGAATCGACACTCGCTCGATAATTTCGATGCCAGAGTCGACAATAGCCTCGTACTTCATGTTCGACATTGAGATAAACCGGTCAATCCGCTTGACGCCCAGCCAGTGAAGGATATCGGGCATCAGAGCCTGGAAGCGCATGTCCTTGACACCAGCAACAAACTCTGTGCGCTTAAAATAATTGGCTGCCGTGTCGCCGCCTTCCTGTCTCTTGCGTGCATTGTAGACAAGGTATTTGGTAACTTCGCCAAGTGCGCGCCCTTCCTTGCGGAAATAAACAACAACGCCCACGCCACCGTTCTGAGCCTCGCGGGCGCACTCTTCGATTGAGTAGATCAGATACGGTTTGCATGTGCAGATATCCGAGCCAAAGACATCCGATCCATTGCACTCGTCATGTACGCGCATTGTCAGGCGCTTGGATGGATCGGGAATATGTGCGGGATTGCCAAATATATAGACGGTCAAGCCGCCAATCGGTGGAAGGAAAACCTTCAGGTCTGGGCGAGTAATCAGCTCGGGATACATTCCGCCCGTATCCTCAAAGAGCGCACGGCGCAGAGTTGCCTCGTTGATTCCAAAGCGCTGAGCTACACCCGGAAGATACCAGACAGGCTCTGATGCAACCTTGACAACCTTTAGCTCTCCATTCTGGCTGACAATATCACCATCCTTGCGCAGTATACCCTTGGCAATTGCCTCGTCAATCTCCGCCAGCTTCATATGCGCCTGTGTAATGGCAATGGTCGGGCGAATGTCAATACCTTGCTTGAGGTGATCGCTGTAGTGCTCAACAATCGCATGGCCCCAGGGATCCATCGACACAATTTTCTCGGGGTCTGACCAGGCAGGAAAAGGGCCAATACTGTGTGTAGGCTCGGTCAGATGGAAGTCGGGCCGATGGGTCGGTGCAAGCGCTCCAATGGCCACGGCTAGCGCGCGGTATATGCAGTACGACCCGCCACCAGCACCAATTGCGTTTCGTTTTCCAAAGCTATCTTGTTGTCTTGAGACTACTACAGGGCCGCGCTCAGCTGGAGTTGCAGCACCCCAGGTAAGTGGGATCGGGTCGATTCCTAGCTGCGACGGATAGGTAGTCAGCACCACACGCGATGTGTAGAGTTTTTGCTGCTGAGACATTGTCTCGTCTTGATCTCCCGGCTGGGAGTTGGTATCGTTGTTTGTCATGGCTGAACCAAAATGTATGTGTTGTGAAAACTAATATGTTGCTTCGATAGCGATGAAGTGGAGGAGAGTATAACGGCTGTAGTGTACATGCCCCTGTGCTGTTTAAATAGCATGAAATCTGTGTGAATATTACTCACTTTGTTCTATTGTTTACAACTTGGCCATGTGAGCACCAGCATTAGCTTCGATTTTGTGACCCATGGGAACCATATTCCCTTTTTCACACGCTCTTTTCGCTTGTGCTTGCGTATCTTTTTGAGGCTTAGCGGCGCTCCATATAACAGCAGCAGCAGAAACAACAACACAGCATACCTGTGAACCTCCGCATGCGAGGTTTCGCTGCGGTTGCTGTTTGAGCAGCGGTAGATCAAAGCAGAACCCGCTGGCACGTGTGGGAAATCAAAGGATACTTTTTGCCGTTTTGGCTGTGCATTAAACTGGCCACGTGAACAACTTAAACAAGGTAGGTGATTCAACAACGACAACAACACAAAAAAAGGTCGAGTGCTACATCCATGTTTGTTTGTTCCGTCCCCTGATCCAACATAAACCCCGTGCCATTGTCGTTTCATCAACAAAAAGTCTATAATTCCACATGGATCAAAAATTCAGCTAGTCAGGTTTGAGCGCTCGGCGTTGAGTCTGTCTGTGTACTCATTTCTGAATGCCTGGCTCACGCCCATCGTCATTCCGAGCGTCATCTCCTTCTCGAATTCTCTAACCATCTTGCGCTCCAGCCCGGTACCCTTGAACATGCCGACAGTGCGCCGGGTATTACTCACAACCTCTGTCTCTATGGCCTTGACTCCACTGAGCACTGACTTCGCCAGCTCAACTGTATTGCCGCTGCCACTGTCGACAGGCACAAACTGAGGTCCAATCTGATTCAACCCGATGAATATGCAAACCATCAGCTGCCGTAATATCTGCGCAATCTCGAAGCTCGTTCTGTTTGGGATCAGCCACAACAGAAGCCGAATAAATGCCGGTTCAGTAGTTCTGGTCATCATCGACACTTCAAGCGCCAGGAATGACCCAACTGCAATGTACCGCCAGTACGTTCCGTACGCGCCGATACGGAGCACCTGTAGCGCAACAATTCCGAGAATAGTCATCAGAAACATTGCAATACGTCGTGGAATCGATGCCAAAATGTAGTCGTTGACCGTCATGCATGTCTGGCAGGCAACTGCCTCAAGACCTGCATGATCATAAACAAAGCGCGATACCGGATCTGAAAGAATTTTGTATGCATTCTGGACCGCTATGAACAATTTTTCGCCACCAGGGTTCTTGTCCGGATGCAGCACTAGCGATAACCGTCTAAAGTTTTGCCTCAACTGTAGCTGACTGAAGTCCCGTGGGTTCAGTCCAAGAATGTGGTAGTAGTTTGAGCCCAGGTTGCGCTCTGTATCAACAAGCGTATATACTAGATATACAAATATTACAAAAACGTACGAGAGCCGCTGATGCAGTGCATATCGGCTTGTGTTTGGATGTGGCACCATCTGCGGAGCAACACGCTGGAGCATCCAGTGTGCCCCTGTAAGCGTGCAACTGGCCGCAAACTTTGGCAAAAATAGCCACCCGACAACGCCAGTAAAGTCCCCTGCCGCCATCTCTGTTGAATTTAATGAAAAAAAGTGATAGTAAGTCGTATATTACCCACGCAAACACAAAAGTTGACAAATGTTAACCACCAGCTAGCGCAACCCACTTTGCTCTAAACAAAAATAATCAGATTTGATTCAGACCAGCATTTGAGCGTGATCGGTTAGTGCTTATCGTCGTGATGGTGGTGCTAATGGCTATTCAAAGTTTTTGCTTCTCAGCTCGAATTAATTTTTTTTGCAAGAATTACACTTTTCGCATAAAATAATGATCTCTGGCACTCTGCACTTTGCTCGGTCGGTCGGCGGGGTATCTAGGGGTGCTCTTGTGTCCAAGACAGTCACTCGCTCACTGTCGACCTCGAAATTCGCAGCTCAGAAGAAACAAGGAGGTACAGTTTCGGTGACTTTCAACCAAGCAGCTTTGAATTTAAAATACAAAACACACTGAGCACGTTGCTAACACAGTTTATTCCTATGAAACGATTAAAATGTGTAGCCGACCGCACGCAGTCAACGGCGTTTACAAAGAAGGAGAGCGGATCGGGTAAGAAGCTCAGATCAGGTACATCAACATCGGTAAATCTGACAGGCGCCAACCCTCAGTACTACGCCGCGACACCCCGTGTGATGCTACAAAAGCTGAATGCTGACACTGCGAATAGCGCGCATATCAACAAGTTTATGCAGATCAACGATGCGTTTTTAGAGAGCATTGGCAAGGGTCATTACCCCGGCTTCCTTGAGACCGATTTCAAGCTGTTTGGACAGGCAGCTCTGTTGTACCGCAACCTGACTCAGCAGTTGGTTGATCAGCTTTCCGAGTATTCCAAAACCGCAGCACCCAAGAAGGCAACGGTTATCGATGGAAAGAACGGGGCTGGCAAGAGCGCCGAGCTAATGAAGCTTGCTTCGATTGCTTCCAGTTTAGGGCACATTGTGATCTATGCCCACTCGACCCTCCCTTGGGTCAACTCGAGTCGTCCGTACGCACCTGCTAACGAAGGTGATCTGTATGTTCAACACGAGCTGACCATGGAACTCTTGCGAACTGTTCTGTTTCTGAGCAAGGATGCACTGAAGAAGGTTACTCTTGGAAAGAGCGTTGCTTTGGGTAAAAAGTCACTGGCTGCAGACAAGTCACTTGCCGATCTGGTCGAGTTTGGAATTCACACACCGTCTCTTTCACACGATGCCTTGGAACATCTTTTGTCTATTGCAAGCACACAGACACAGGTGCCAGTTCTGATTGCTCTAGACAATATCAACACGCTCTGGTGTAACACCTTGTACAGGGATCAGGAAGATGTGGTCCTCCCTGCTAATCGTTTGCGACTGATTCGCGCGTTCCTACCCTTCTTTGAAGGCAAGTCAGCGCTTGCAAAGGGGTGGGTTGTTGGAGCCACATCGTACATTGATACGCGCTTTATGCCCAAAGACCTCCGGCTAAGGCTCAACCCTCCAGTCATGGTTCCTCTTACCAACCCTGATGTCGCTAGCGACCCTACTGTTAAAAGACCATCAACCCATGTACCGTTTGATGTTATGAAGATTGACCGAATGACGGCTACAGAAGCATGGGCCCTCATGACGTTCTACCAAAAGACCAGTATCATCTCTACACCAGTGACCGATGCTCTGGTCGCCCAAAAGTATGTTGTTGCAGATGGCAACCCTCGTCAGATCTTTGGAAGCGTCACATCGTATTTTTGAATAAACTTTTATTTATAAAATATAACTATGCAAAAAGAACAGATTAAACAGGTACACTGCATTTATTTATGTATTTATCCAAAAAATAGTTGGACATCAATTGTTACCAATGTAGGATACCTTCATCATCTAGTCCGTTTTCGAGATAATCACTGGTTTCATAACATTCGTTATTCTCAGTTGGTAGCTTGATTATTTTCAACATTTTGGTTGTTATTAGTATCGTCAGTGCTGCTCTCACTCTGTTTTTGAACTATAACACTTTTTAAAATTTGACGGTAAAAACCATTAACTATCTCATTATTGAAATTGCTTGAAGACTCATCGGCGTACTGGTCTGAAGGATCAGGAAAAGCTAGTCCAAGAACCTTTGCCCAATGACGATCTTCAGAAGACGGATTGGTTGTCTTGCCAGAATATACGTTGAATGATACCATGGTCTAATTAGCAAAATACGATGAATTGTTGAGAAGAAAAGTGAACTTTTTTGCTTCAATAAATTTGGGTCTTTATAAACTATCCGACTCTCTAAACGTCTTCGACTGCAGAGTTTCTATAAGTAGCTGG
>JANBSE010000136.1:0-18160 GCA_027578475.1 Coemansia sp. RSA 2607
TATAGGTTTAATATTTTATCTTTTTTATAAAACATGTAATTGTTATAAAGTGTAAATTGTGTGCTACTTTTTGTTTTTTTCAGTGGATTAGGTTTTAGTCTCATTTTTTAGTATTGGGTGTGAATTAGAAATGGTATAACAAATATTTTTGTGTAAATTTGAATAGGAGTGATATATAATTTTATCATTTTAGTTCTCTACTAGAAATATTTGTAGTGACAATATCTTACATATGTCGTTATTCTGTACATGCTCATATTTAATATTAATACTGCCAATAGAATTTTTTTACTCTGGTTATACCAATTAAATTAGGCGTAATTAAGGACTAACTCTTGTTTGAAAACACATTCAACTGTCTCTATTTTGCTGAATAATGTATAAACCCATTTCATTATACAGGAGGGCTGAATAGTGCATATTTCAAAACATTTTCTGTGTTGTAAATACTATTATTAAGCAGAGACTAGTCCTTGCAGATAGAGACTCAGTAAATCGACTGAGCTTGCTATCTACAAGCCTAAAAGAAGAAAATAATTTTTTTTTGGGTTTATAGCCATTCATTACTTACCATAAGTGGAAAAATAAACGCCATGACAGCCTTTTTGTGGAATTTTTCTTTTCGAACAGTGATTTGTTTCTTCTCCTCCATTATTCGTATAGTTAGTCACTTGCAAAATAATATAAAAAGAGTCGTATTAATGGCGATACCTGGGTTTGAGATTGGCATTATTGGTGCCGGTGACATGGGCATGCTATATGCTCGGCGATTTAAGCAGGCCGGCTACATTGTCAACATCTGCGACACGCCTGAGAGATACGACGAACTGGTTGTCAAGCACAGTAGCCTGGGGATCAACATTCTGCGTGACGGCTATGCAGTCTCCCGGCGGTCTGACTACATCGTCTACTCGGTCCCCGCAGTAACCATCGGCAAAATCGTTGAGGAGTACGGGCGAGCAACTAAGGTTGGAGCAATTGTCGCGGGGCAAACATCAGTGAAGACGCCGGAGATCGAAGCATTCGAGGCGCACCTACCGGAAGACGTGCATATAGTAACATGCCACTCGATGCACGGGCCGAATATCGACACAAAGGGCCAGCCTCTGGCGGTGATCCGGCACCGCAGCTCTGACGCACAGTACGCCAGGGCGCTGGAAGTCCTGGGGGCGCTTGAGTCGCGGATGATCTTTCTGACATACGAAGAGCATGACAGGATTACGGCCGACACACAGGCAGCTACGCATCTGTCATTCATCAGCTTGGGCACGGCGTGGAGCTACCAGGGATACCACCCGTGGCTCAACCCGCAGTTTATTTCGGGAATCAACAATGTCAAAGTGGCCATGGCGCTGCGCATATACGCTAGTAAATGGCATGTGTACGCTGGTTTGGCAATAATGAACCCGCTGGCAAAGAAGCAGCTGCAGTGCTTTGTCGACTCGATGACGGACCTGTACAAGCACATGGTGGCCGGGAAGAAGCAGGAGTTCAGAGATCTGGTTTACCAGGCGGCCGACTTTATCTTTGGTAAGGATCGCAACCACAAAAAAATTCTTCTTGACGACGAGATCCTCGACCAACTATCGCTTTCGCAGGTTCCGAAGGAACAGAGCCGGGCAAACTCGCATCTATCGCTGCTTTCTGCAGCCGTGTGCTGGTACAGAATGGGCATGTCACCATACGATAATCTTATTTGCCAGACTCCGCCGTTTCGCATGTGGCTCGGAATTGTCGAGTACCTTTTCTGCAACAAGGAGATGCTTGAAGAGTCGATCGAGACTGCCTTGGAGGACAGATACACGCAGGCCGAGGATCTGGTTTTCTACACAGCAGTGACTGGCTGGGGCCAGTGCATTGCGCTCGGCTCGTTCGAGGGATACAGAGAGCGTTTTGAGAAGACTGCCGAGTTCCTGGGACACAAGCTGGAAGAAGGAAAGGATTTATCGACAATGATACTGAAAAAGCTTACCGATAAGGATGCCTCATAAAAAGATTCATTTATCTTCCAACACTTTTGCATCACTAGCTACACCACGACTAGATTACAGTCATTTTGTATTGCCAAGTTACTTTCAACGGGGTTCGAATAAGCATATTAATAAAATAATTGTAGCGGTCGCGAAGGGGAAAAGGAATAAAAAGTGAAGAATTGGTAATAAAAACAGTCTAGAGCATCTCAAACTCGTCGTCATCTCCGTCGCCACCATCGGTGGGATCAACCGAGCCGTCCATATCGGCCGTGCCAAAGCGAGGCGACGACGCTGAGCGCATTCTGTGTAATGGCGGGGGCGGCGCAGCCAGCGGAGAAGTAATCGGCGTGTGCGGCTGCTGCCTCGGCGACTTGAGGACAGAGTCAGAATTGACCCGAGGTGACTTGCGGCCGTTGATATTGAGGGCATCTGGAATTGCCGACACCTTGGTGATATGCCCGGGAATCGGCTGCACGAGTGAATCCAGCTGCGGCGTCATCATGCTGCTACCCGAGAGCAGCGTGAACAGAGGTGAAGCGCCGGTGCAGATCGACCGCTGCGACTCCTTGTCAGTGGCAGCCATGACAAAAGTGTCCCACTCGGCCTCGGTGTTGAACAGGAAGCCGAGGAGCATTGACGGGTCAAGGCGGTGGATTGGCATAGTGCTTATATGCGTTGTGTGGTACTCCTCGGTCTCTGCAATTCCAAGCATCTCAAACTCAGAAGATGCGTCCGAGTCACAGCTCTCGTTGCCGTCAGTTGGACCACCTTGCTGGCCATCGAGCGACCCGGAACGCGGCACATGCTGGCGGGTGACATGAGGGTCAAGATAGAACAGGTTGTCGCCCTGACGCCCAATAAAGTAGAACGACCTTGAAGGCTTGCCGCCGACAAGACCTACAGACTGCGGAATCTGGAACAGCGTCTTGATCTTGGGTATGTAGCCGAGATTCAGCCGCGACAGACCCAAGCGCACGGGAATAAGAAGCAGCAAGGGCTGCCACGACGGCTGATCACAGCCCTCTTCGAACCGCGACATGCCCTGCTTGCGCACTTCGCTGGCATAGACCGTCTGATCGATAGCCACATGTATTGTCAGCGGGCAGTTCGGATGCTTGTTCGACAGACGCTTCATCACATGCGCGGCAATAGAAGGGCCCAACCAATCACCAATACGCTTATCCATTGCAGTCGCCGTGCGCGCCATCCGGTGGATCGAGTAGAAGGTTTTTGGCTCGTCAGAGTCGTGGAACCACTCGATAATGCGACTGTGACGCGTACGCTCCGAGGTGCTCAGGCGGAACGGGTCCCAGAAGCGACCTAGCATCACGCGCGCAAACGACTCGGCCAGCATCATCTGGCACGTACGGTAGGTGCAGCCCCAGCCCATATCCGACGTGTAGAACGACGGCGTGATGGTTGGGAATCCCTTGCGGTATGTAAAGTAGAACCGCCGCATGCCGTCCATAAAGAACTCAAGCAGCGTCAGCTGGTTAAGCGACAAGGGTTGCGGTCGGCTCGACGCTGTCTCTGTATCGTGTGTGCTGGCGTTTCCATTGTTGTGGTGGTGTTGCTGCAGTCTGTAACGGTGTGGCAGGTGGTGCTGCGATGACGAGCTCGAAAGACGCTTGTACCAGGTATCTGGCTCAAGCATCGTGTCATCTTCGGCGCTAAAGTACACCGAGTTGTTGCCGCTGCCCTCGTCGCTGCCGTTGACCAGCTGGAACGAGTCCGAGTCGTTGTCCGCTGTATCAATAATATCAAGTCCGTATTCGTGCTCAAACTCCTGCAGCGTGCGCCGCATGACGATTTCTGACTTTACACGGCGCAGTAGAGTTGTCGCCAGATACCCAAACTCATCGTCTTCATCCTCCTCGGTTCCCAGCTCGATCGGCGGCGGTGGCGGTAAGAGAAGCACGTATGACGAGTCGAGGTTTATCTCGCGCGTAATTGACTCAAGCACGCGCTTCAGGTTTGGCTGAGACTGCGTGCCGACCGTATCAGCGTCAGAGGCAATGTTGAAGCGGCTGTTGTCCTGTTTGAGCATCTTTGTAGGTGACTCGGGAGCAGAAGCCTTAGGCACAGGCACCATCACGTATGAGGTTGACATGTTGTCGGTGGCCGACCAGACGACCTCAAAGCCACCCTTAGTTTTGCCAACAACCTCGGCCTCGCCTGCCTTGCGTTTGCGCTGCTTGCCCCCGGCTGCCGACCCAAGAGCCAGCGAAGACGTCATTGAAGCAGGCTGCCGAATACCAAGCCCCGTGGTCGAGCTAGCAGCTATGCTCATTGAGCTACAGGCAGCGGCATTCATGTTGACATTAAAACCGGAGCTTGCTCCAGATGACTGGCTTGACGCCGACAGCAGTGGCTGCTTCTGCGATATTCTCATGGACTGGCCAAAGTCGTCGCTCAGTCTGGTAACGTCGCTGGTGCTGGTCAGGCCAAGGGTTCCGCGTTTGTACACAGGGCTCGAGGGACGTGCACCTGGTCCTCCGGCAGCATGGCTCTGTGTCGAGCTGCGCACTGATACTGGCGAAATGACCATTGGCGGAAGCGCCGGCGACTTCTGAGTAGGCGACGATGGCCGTGAGGTTGCTCGCGAGCGACAATCAGGCGTTCCGTTAGCCGAGTTGATCGGACTCAGATCGTGTGACGACGCAATCGACGTTCCGCCGTGATGCTCGCCCATGGCGACGCCGCCGGAGGATCCCGGAGACGCACCCGAAATTGACAGCCCCATTGGGTAGAGATGCTGCTTCCGGGTGTATGTGCTTAGCGTTGGAGACTCTGGCGGCACCAGCGACTCTGGATCGTCTAATGAGTCAGGTTTAAAGGTCAACAGCGTCGGAATCATACTCCAACCGTGAGCGCGCCGGATCGTCCGCCGCTCGACAGCTGCGTTACTGTTAACTTCGTCAGTGCGTCTGCGTGGGAAGGTGTTAAAAGGCGGCACGTGTTCCTCCTGGCGTGGCCAGAAGTGGTTTGAGAATGACTCGGTGACCTTGGCCAAATGCTTCTCAAGCATTTTCATGCGCCGCACGTGGTCTTCAGGCGATAAACTATCCTGAAGCTCGTCCATATCGGCTGACCCCATACTGACGTTGCGTCTGGGGTTGCTTGGAGCAGGGCAGCTGGGTGCCACACGCGCGTCGATTGTCAGGATGATCGCCGTAATCGTGTCGCGCCAAGTTTCGCCTGCAACCGCCTTCGCTTCAATGTCTTCCATAGCGAGACGCATGCGCAGAAGCAACCGGTCTCCGACAATCTTCTCGCCAGCCACGTGATTCTGCGCCGCCGATACATCCTTGGGAAGTCTATAGAATATGTATCCCATGAAGAAGGTCTCGCTGGACAGAGTCACAGCCCAGCCGCAGCTCTTTGCCCACGACGCAGCAGCCTGGATGGTAACCAGCTGCTGGAACGACGGCAGCTTCCACTCGCGTTGGAACATCATTATGCTGGCTGTCGGGCTCTCCCAAATGGCAAAGTCGCTGATCAGTGCACGCACATTGGCTTCACGCCGTGACGGGCCAAACACAGTGCTGCTTGCGGCACCCTGTCCCAGCGTGCTGCTGCTGGCCATTCGCTGCGGCGCATTCGAGTGCGAGGACATTGGGCGCTTCTGCTGCGCAGAGGCAAGAAGGCTTGTGTTGAGCTTGCCGTGTGCCATGCGCTCTTGTGGAATACCAGCGCTAGCGAGCGGCGTAAGCGAGCTGTGGAAGTCACGTGTCGCAATTTCTGGCAACAGAGGAACCGGTGGCATGCTTTGTGGATTGCCGTCGGGATCAACCCAGCTGCGGCGATTGCCATCGGGGCCGACCTTGTAGCTGCCGGAAATCGTCGTCATTGCCTCCCTGCTCTTGCGACGCAGACGCGTGGCCGGAGCGGTTCCCGGGATCCCAAGCGACCGCGGGTCCGAGCCGCTGCTGGCAGCAGAACTCGGAATACCACTGGCGCTGCGGACAGTGTCTTTGCCGCTCGATACCTGTACTGGCGGCCGGTGGCTCTCAAGCGACACGCGGCTCGACTGCGGCTGGTGAATGTGCGACTGTGGCGACGTCGGACGCGTCGACGACACGTAAGGAGATGCGGATCCTGTAGCTGACGCCAGCGTGCTTTCCTTGTTCAAAAACTGTGTCGAGCTCATTGGGCTGGCCAGAACATCGATGACTACGTCAGATTTGCGTCTGATAGGGTTGGTGGTGCGAGCGACCCACGAGCGAAGACGGTTCATCTTGCTCGACTTTGGGCGTTCCTGCAGCTGTAGATGTGCCTGCGACAGGGGCGTGTTCTTGCGGGCTACCGCAGCCGCGTCGCTTTCGACGTCTACATCGTAGTCTGTGTCGGTACCAAAGCGGGAAGACTCCTCTGCTGGGTCGTCGGGGAACGGCATTGGGCTGATGGGCGTGGCTGGTACCTGTCTAGAGCGCAGGTAGTCCTGTGACGGAATCGACGCCAGCGTGCGCATGCCGAGCTTACTTGCTGCTGTAATTGGAGCTGCCGAGTCGGGCAGAGCCGGCACGCTCGGGTAGTTCTGCAGCTGGGCAATGCTCTGCAGCTTCTTTTTGTTGAGCATAACACCAGAAGTGTTAGCGCGGCGGCGGCTGCTGATATCTTCGGACCGCCGCTGAGACATGACATCAGGCTTACGCAGATGGTGCGAGCCGTTGGGGCTTGAGCTGCGCTTCTGGTGGTGGTGAGTAAGAAACAGGCTGCTGTCGATGTGCAGATGAGTGCTGTCAGCCTCAATTGCTGCAGGCAGTGTGACGCTCTTTGTGTTCTTCTTCATCCTGTAGCTAACGCCGAGTATCCAGATCGACTTATCTGTCGAGTACAGAACGTTGACGCTGTCGTGGCGCTCTTCGACCATAGCATGCTTGATGAACTGAACGGGTGCGGTGCTGTACAGCCAGTAGCCGACCCGGCGGAACACCTCAGATGCCTGGCCCCTGCCGATCTTTGCCGATGCCGGTGGGTTTGGTCCGAGCTATTTGGTAGATAGAAAGGTCGTGGTGGGTTGCAAACCGGCGTTTTTAGATTAGTACATGGCGAATCCAATCAAACACCCTTGCGTATCAGTTTGTTTTGATTTGCAGACCAAGCGGCATCTCCGTCTAAAAGCCTGACGGCACAGCAAGAGGACCCTGGTGCTGCTCACTTCGGCCTGTTCAAGGCAAGGTAAATCACGCCAAAAGAGGGAAGAAGCGGGACATTGCAATGCTTGCATCATCACAACAACAGTTTAAATAGCAGAAAAAAAACAAGCTGGCTGGCGATTGACTTGAACCAGATGCAGAAGCAGAAGCAACGCAATGCCCCCAATCCGCCAGCCCATCACAGTCGATGACGGATTTTAGTCCGTCAAAAAACAGGCTTCTTAAAACCTAAAGAAAGGGCTGCAGAGTAGAAAAAATTTTGCAAGTGCAGCAAATGGGGGTGAAAAAAAAACAACGTGCACACACACTACAAAGGATCAGACCGATCTGCCGGCAGGCACATCAACCTACACCGCACATCGATTTAAGCACAGCGCATAAACAGAGATGGAACAAAAACAAGCGGCCGGATTCTGGGCATATGCGATGAACAAGCCAACCATGCAAAAGGGAATAAACGTGGGCGGCTGACAATACGGAGATTGCAAGATATAAACAAAACAAGCTGGGACGCGTATCATTCCAAAAGAGGCAAGTGCTTTTTGCCAGCTGTGTGCTACTTACCACATGCATGTTCTGGCTGGGCGGGTTATCTGTAAAAGAGGCCTTTGACGGCGACCGCAGGAGCGACGACCCCGAGATTACGCGGCGGCTGGATGACTGCGACAGAGGCGCCGGTGAAATCGGCAGTCCTGGCTCAGGCAACCCCAGCTGCAGCTTTGGACTGTTGGTCAGCATCAGCTTGCGCGGCGGCGACAGCCGCGGCAGCTGGCTTAGCTGCTGCTGGAGCTTGGCTGGGATTGGCGGCAGATTCTTCGGTGCCGGCGGCGTTTGCAATGCTGGTAGCGTAAATACTGCCGAGACCGGCGATGCTGGTGGCGACTCCGCATCCTTGTCTGACAACTCGGTCGCAATCTCGTTATCACTTTCTTTTGCGCGTTCTACAGTTCTATAAGTGCGTCCAATGCGGAACGGGCTGCTTTCCTTGTTTCTGGAAAGCGCCAGCGGCTGCAGCGTCGACAGACGGTCAATCGACTCGCGGCTGGCACTGCCTCGCTCCATGCTCTCGCGGCTTCCACGCGACGATGCGAGCAGACGCATGTTCTGCTCGGCACGCTTTTGCATTGGCGACGAGCGATTCGACTGTCTGGCAGCCATGATGGGGCTTCCGCGCGGCTGTGAGGGTGGCGTTTGACGACGGAACTGTAGCTCAGCCTTGTGCACCTTGCGCACAGACGCGATATCTGTGTCGCGTGGCAGAGAATGCGCCTGCGCTTGCTGTTCACCGCCCCCGGTCATCAATGAGTCCGAAATGGACAATTGGTGAGCGTGGTGCCTACCTGCTCTGCTGCTTCTTTGGAATGACGATGTCACGGCAGTGCCACTGCTATCGGCCTCGCCATTCTCCAGTTGCTGACCAAGCTGCTGCTGCTGCTGCTCTTCTGCCTTCTTCTTTGAACGCTCCAAGATACTGTGTAGTGTGCTCCTTCGCCGGTTGGCCTTTCCTCTAGCCAGCCTTGCGCCGTGGCCAAAGGCAATCTCAGGAAGGTCGCGTGCAGGCGGCGGCGAGGCTTCATCGCTGCCCACAGTCGCCGAGCGATGCTGTCTATTCATAGTTGGAGAGAACCTTTGCTGGTCGGCAATATGCTGCTTGAAGAGCGAGCTCTGCTGCTCGTTCTCACTCTTGAACGTCTGAATTGGGGGAGGCACTGGCTTTTGCTGCCTCTCAGAAACTGCCATGCTGGGCTTTGTGTCATAGCGCTTTGGTCCTTCCCGAAACGCGCCAAAGTCGTAGGTCCAAGGACCCCGCGCCTGCTGTTGCTGCTGTGAATTAGTCGACATTTAGCACCTGCCCATTCGTTTCTTAAGCAATCCCAATTCCAAAATGGAAGCACTCGGCACCCGCTACGAATAGCGAATGGAAGGAGTGGTGGGGCAAGCGAGTTGACTGTTTAAAATAAGGCAGACGCGTTCCTGGCTGGCCGCTCGCTCTCAATATGTGCGTATATCCAGTTAGTCTACAAAACGAAGAGAGGAGGAGAAAAAGAAACAAATAATAATAATAAAAACGAGGGATGGGAAAGATAGTAAAGCAAAAAAAGTCTTTTAGACACAGCTGGAATAGAAACCAGGAATAAACAAACAATCAGTATAGCTAACTTGAAACAAGAAGCAAAAATGTGACAAAAAATTGAAGCTGCGATGAGAGGAACCAATGTTTGTAGCGATTGAAAATCATACAGAAAATCTTGAGAAAACCCACATATGCTTTTGTCTTAACCATCGCTTGTTGAACGGTATTATAAAATAAAATATGAAAGTGCTGCTTGGTAAACTTGCGTGACAGATGGAGGGTCGTTGTTTGAACAAGGAACAATACGCGACCATTATCCGGACCTCGAAAATTTGCTTCATAAAACATACTTTATTATCCTTCATCCGTTTTTCAACATGGTAAACAGTCCGACAAGTTTCATATATTTAGTACCGATGACGGCACCTGCGCGAGGCATAGCCAGCCACTGCCTCGCTTTCGCCGTTATAAACGTCATTGCTAGGGTAATCCCCACTACCAGTACTAGAAGAACCAGACTCGCCATTTGGAAGCAGCGAGCTGTTGCTGTCGTCACCGCATGAGTAAAGAGGCTGTTGGAACTTGGGGCTAACATAGTCGTTGAGAATAATGCCCCAGTGGCTCTCGACGTTCGATGCATTGTTTGTCGATGCCCAGCTCTGGTCAAATGCGCCGAACCAGAAATACTCAATGTTCTCCTTGTTTGCACGGCAGACAAATTGTTGCATGTACCTTTGTGCATTGGCAAGGCCAGTATCTGCCGATCCATAGTTATCGCCATCCGATGGCCACCCGGTCTCGCCAACGACGACTCGCTTGCCCTTGGCGGCTGCCTGCAAATCGTGGATATGTTCAAACATCTTGTCGTTGGCTCCATCTACGCTGACTCCCTCCCAAAACGGGAACCCATGCATGTTGACAAAGTCAACTGCATCAATCAAGGGCTGGTAGTATGTTGGCCATGTCTCGGACGAAGTCACTGGAATTTCCTGCAGACCAATCTTGGAGAGCTCACTTTTAACGCGCAGCACCTTTGCCGCAAGCTGCTCTGCAGTCTGCTCCTTGCGATATATCGACTCGCTTCCAACAACTATTGCATCCACTTGCTTCTTAAAGTCAAACACGCCGGCCAGCCGGAGCAGCTCTTGCAAATCCGCTTCGTATACGCTATCATCCTGATTAACCCATAGACCCAGCGACACTTTCCAGTCGGTGTTTTCTATTGCCCGCAGCACAGGCTCGCCCTGGTTGCAGTCGTGAACGCTGTAAATGCGAAGCCTGTTTGTATAAGGCGCAAGCACCTTTAGGTCGTCCTGCACCTGATAGACATTGGGGCATGATCCGTCCTGCCGCTTTGGATTGTAGTTTAGACCGTAGAGCTGCGAAGCGCAAAATACAGAGCTGGCAAAAAATGAAAAAGTAAACAAGTGCTTCATTATAAGGTTGTGCGAGTTGCTGGAGGTGAATATGTAGATATGGCAGTGAATATGTAAAGAGTCCTGGCAACGGATAGATGAACAGCTTCACCTGCTATTTAAACGTATATCCACGACTCTCACTCACAGTGCCGAGCATTTATTGTCATTGTTGTTTTGGATGACAATATTGGAAAAAAAGAGGCATTACGCAAGGTTGCCAAAACCTCACACTGCTTCTAAATATACCTCGGTCCACTCTCTCTCTCTCTCGCACAGGTACGCCCCTTAAGATGAACAGTTCAAAGGAAGGTTTCTTTAAATGGATCTGACTCAGTGAAATAAAACAATAACATTATCTGGTCTGCAATACATTGAATGAAAGCACAAACCGCACTTTCTGATGCATGCACTGTGGACCGTTTCGGCAATGGCAGGTGCGTGGGCAGATTCGCTCTATGCGTCGAAGATACTTGTAGAAGATCAAGACTAACGTCCGCATGTAATGGTATTTCTTCGGTGAACAATGTCTGTATCCTTTTCATCTATTTTTGTAACATTGATTTTTGTTGACAAACCTGTATATAGGCTTTAAGCAAAAGATGTACATGAAGTGACACTGGCGGTCTATGCCGATCTCCAGGGTTCACTCTCTTGATTTTTATTAGATTAAATTTGCAACAGCGTTGTCATGATGTCAGCAAATTTTAGGTCTCCACCTTATCATCACTTTCAGACTAACCATTATTTGTATCGTTATATATACCACTTGACTATATTTCTCCAGCCATGGTCGTACTGCGCGCGCAGGGTCTGGCAAAGGGAGCAGTGCTTAACTTTGCACGAACGCCAAGCGATATCCGAGCAACCGTAAACACAATTCTTTCGCGCGGACGAGAGATACAGAATGCCGTTGCCAAGCAAACAAAGCCCACGTTTGCAAATGCAGTTGCACCACTAGCAAAGTTTGAGAACGACTACGGTGCGGATTCATCTGTGATTACATTCTTACAGAACGTTAGTACTGAAAAGAGCATTCGCGATGCAAGTTCCGATGCGGAGCAGCAGTTAAGTGCGTTTCGGATCGAGTCAATGATGCGCAAAGACGTGTATCAGTCAGTAAGGGCAGTTCTTGACAACAAGGCAGAGATGGAGGCACTTGAGCCAGAGGATCGCAGACTTGTTGAAAAGATGGAAGAGCAGTATCGGCGAAACGGTCTGGCGCTAACTACTGATCAGCGGCAGAGACTGGGTCAAATCAGAGTGCGTCTCTCTGAGCTGGGGATCAAGTTCAGTCGTAACACAAACGAGAACGACGGCCGCATACTGTTTACGCGTCAGGAGCTTGATGGATTGCCCGACGACTACTTTGATGGGCGGCCAACAGATGTAGAAGGCGGTGTTGAAAAGTACGTTGTAACTACAAAGTATCCAGATCTAGTTCCAGTCATGCAGATGGCCAAAAACGAGCAGACGCGCAAGCGGCTAACAGTTGTCTCAGAATCTCGTTGCCCAGAGAACATTACGTTGCTTGAAGAGGCAGTCAAGTTGCGCGTCGAGGCGGCACAGCTGCTAGGATATCGCACGCACGCAGAGTTTGTGCTTGAGCAGAACATGGCAAAGACTCCAGAGGCGGTAATGGACTTTGAGCACGACCTGCGCGTCAAGCTCAGCGTGCTTGCTGACAAGGAAATAAAGGAAATTGAGACGCTAAAGGTGGCCGACTGCCAGGCCGAAGGCAAACCCTTTACAGGTCTGTTCAACTGGGACTTTAGATTCTACTCAAACAAAGTCAAGGAGCACAAGCACAAGGTTAACGACGACGAGATAAAACAGTACTTCCCCATGAAGCAAGTAACTCGTGGCATTTTAGATATCTATCAGCAGATGCTTGGGCTGCGGTTTGTCAAGGTCGATAATCCACCTGTTTGGCACCCTGATGTTGATATGTACGAGATCTGGGAGGCCAAAGGCGACGAGTTTGTCGGTCATTTCTATCTCGACCTGTATCCACGCGACGGAAAGTACAACCATGCCTGTGTCAATCCGATCCGTGCTGGGTTTGCTCATCCAGATGGCACCCGTGAATACCCAGTGGCCGTTATGCTTGCAAACTTCCCTAAGCCAACGTCTTCTGCACCGGCACTGCTGACACATGACGATGCGCTAACGTTGCTTCATGAATTTGGTCATGTGTTCCATCACATTTGTGCCGAGACCAAGTGGTCGCACTTTCAGCTAGAGAGCGTGCAGATGGACTTTATCGAGGCACCATCGCAGATGCTAGAGAACTGGGGCTGGGAGCCGTCAGTGCTGCGCAAGTTTGCCGTGCACTACAAAACTGGAGAGCCGATTCCGGAAGATCTAATCAAGCGCATGGTCGCGGCTAAGAACGAAGGTGCCGGCTTGTTTAATCTGCGTCAGGTGTTCTTTGGTCTGTTCGATATGGCGATCCACAACACGCCCGATGGCAATGTCGATGTCAAGTCGATTTACAATACTCTGCGCGAGAAAACCACTGGGTTCTCTGCTGGCGACACAGATACATGTGGTGCTGCGACGTTTGGCCATATGATGGGCGGCTATGACGCTGGCTACTACGGCTATCTGTGGGCCAAGGTCTACAGCTCGGACATGTATACATCGCGTTTTCTTAAAGATGGTGTAGACAACCCCAAGACCGGCATGGACTACCGTCGCGAGATTCTGCTTCCTGGCGGCAGCCGCGATGCGTCGGTCAGCCTAGAAAAATTCCTTGGTCGCAAGCCGAGCAACGCAGCCTTCCTTGAGTCAATCGGGCTATAATCTTAAAATATACACGTGATTTAAACCTTGCTGAAAAATTTTTAAACCTGCCAGGAAAATCTGGCCCAATAATTTCTTTCTCATTTTCTTCGAAAGTAACTCGATTTTATATTGCTAATCTCGCTGTCTGATTATTTAGAAATGTACCAGGAGAACTTTGAAGAGGACGAGTTTGTCGGCAACATTGACGTTGTGGCCGATTCGTATGCCAATGTCGACGAGATTGACGAGGCCGAGATGGACGAGGGTGAGCTGATTATGCAGACTCAGGCCGGCGTCCAGACGATCCCCGAGCAAGTTCGCAAATTCCTGGGACATCTGCACAGGAACCTACTGAATGGCAATGTCAACGATCTGGTCTACAACTACGAAAACCAGTTTGTGCGTCTGTCAGAAAAGTACTACGCCAAGAGCACGTGGCCTGAGCCTCAGTACGTCGCTGCTCTGGTTGACGACTCTGGTCTTTTCTTGACTCTCTACCGCGAGCTGTACTTCCGCCACATCTACTCGCGGCTGCACCCAACGCTGGAGGTGCGGTTCCGGTCTTTTGAGAACTACTGCGCTCTGTTCAACTACATTCTGAACTCTGATGGCCCGATCGATCTCGAGCTGCCCAGCCAGTGGCTGTGGGACATTGTCGACGAGTTCATTTACCAGTTCCAGTCGTTCTGCACCCACCGCAGCCGCGTTTCCAAGCTTACGCCCGAGGAGATTGCTCTGCTCAAGGATAACCCACAGATCTGGAACACCTACGGCGTGCTTAATGTCTTGTACTCGCTTATTCAAAAGTCGAACATCAGCCAGCAGCTGCTTGTTAGCAAGCAGGGTGGCGATGTTATCGAGGCTGCCGGCGTGTTTGGTGTGCGCCCACTTTACAAGATGCTGGGCTACTTTAGCATCATCGGCCTGGTCCGTGTGCACTGCATGCTTGGCGACTATACTTTAGCTCTTCAGACCCTGGAGAACATTGAGCTAAGCAATAGCCGTGCCCTATTCACCCGCGTCACTGCTTGCCATGTGACAGTCTACTACTATGTCGGCTTTGCCTACCTGATGATGGGTCGCTATACCGACGCCATCCAGGCTTTTGTGCATATTCTGACGTTCGTCTCTCGCACAAAGCAGTACCAGCAGCGGTCGTTCCAGTTTGACACTGTCAACAAGAAGGCCGACCAGATGTACGCCCTGCTGGCTATTGCCATCTCGCTGAGTCCCGTGCGTGTGGACGAAAACATCCACAACCACCTGCGCGAGGCTTACGGTGACCAGCAGCACAAGATGCAGCGCGGTGGCGAGGAGGCCATTGATGTAATTTCGGAGCTTTTCCTGTTCTCGAGCCCCAAGTTCATCTCGCCCAACCCGCCAAACTACGACAACCTTGAGGCTGCGGCCAAGGTTGTTGAGCCTCGGAGCTTCCAACTAAAGACCTTCCTGCGTGAGGCCCGCCTGCAGCTGGTCGTCCCCACTCTCCGGTCGTTCCTCAAGCTCTACACGACCATGGGTCTCGACAGACTGTCCACCTTCCTCGAGATGGATCCGGCTGAGCTGCGCAACCAGCTGATTGTGTACAAGCAGCGCTGCCGTCAGATCAAGTGCACTGGTGGCTCAGATCTTCTGTCTGGTGAAGTTGTTGCCACGACCGATCTGGACTTTGCTTTGCAGGAGGATATGATCTTTATTGCCGAAAGCCGCGTTGGTCGTCGCTACGCCGACTGGTTTATCCGTAACACGAACAAGGTGCAGGACATTATCAACAGTCTCGAGAACCGGCAGAAGGCTGTCATTGCCAACGCTGGAAAACCTAGCGCTGAGCAGCAGCCACAGCCACAGCCAACTGTTTCTGCTTAAAAGTCAAAAAAGTTAAAGATTATGTGGATTGAAATAAAACTTTTTTAATACACGATTATTGACTCAGTACAACTATCGACTAGTTTGATCCAGTTGGTTCCAAGCACAACAGCAGCTTCGGCAACACCTGTACACAGCTGACCGACCGCAACCGCTGCCCAGAGACCGAAGAGTCCGTATCCCGAAGCGATTGCCCAGTAGTATCCGAGAGGCACGCCGATAGCATACAGTGTCACAAACTTTATACCCACTGCCAATGACTGCCGCCCCTGGGCAGAAAGGAGCTGTGAGCCAACAAATGCAGTTGACTGCGCAGCAAACGCCAGAATTGCCATCGGCAGAACTTTTTGTGCGTCCTCAATGACTTGTGCATCGTTAGTGATGATCCGGATCCACATTTCAGGCGACCAAAGCATTGCAAGCGCCGCTAGAATAGCACAGACTAGTCCAATTAGCAGCGAAACATTAGCAGACACCTTGGCTCCGCGCACCGAGCGCATCCCGATTAGGTTCCCAGTGCGGTTGAGAGCGGATATTCCGATGCTTGAGAATGCAATCATAAACATGCGTGCCAGCGCCGATAGCACAGATTGTGTGGCCAGACTACGGGCACCAAGCTGCGTAGCGGCTATTGTGATAAGCTCGCTTGTTCCGGTCGAGAACAGTGCCAGGGCTAGACACGGAGGAAGCAGCCGGAGGAATGGCTGCCAGGACGCACTGAATAGTGGACCGCTCCAGATCCTTTGCACGTCGTGTCGGTAGATGATCCATAGTGTGGCGATCAGCATGACAAGATAGCTCAACCCGTTCCCCAGGGCAATACCCCGCACGCCCAAGGAAAAGTACGGAGAGAACACAAACAAATACTGGCCAGCCAGCGTAGCCACTGCGCCGATAAACGTCAGATACGGTAATGGATATGTGATCCCCTGAGCGTATAAAACCTGCTTTGCGCACAGAAAGTTGGCGAATACCATGAAGGGAACAAAGTACCAGCGCAGATAGCTCATGGCCATTTCAACCACAATAGGGTTAGTGCCATGGAATATAAATGTTAACAGAGGCTCAGCTGAAAACCACAGTGTGCCCAGAACCAGACCGAGTATCCACTGTATCTGCAGCGCCCTGATAAAGTAACCGCCAACGAGCCACGGCTGCGTAGATGTAAATGCCTGGCTGGCGCAGGTCTCAAAGCAGCTCAGAACGCTGAATGCAACAGGGTATCCGGTCAGAATCACCACCATGTGGGCAAGCCCGATGCCAGCCAGCTCATTGCGGCCCAGATGACCTGAAGACGCAATCTGCGACATGCTGATAACAGCCTGCAGTGCACTGCCAATAAACAGATGACTGGATGCGGCCAGGATAGTTCTGACTTCGCGAGCAGCTATCGACATTGTGGCCATTCTAGAATCGCCGCTGTTCCCATCCGTGCCATGGGCTGCAAGTAAAGGCGTGTACTCGGTAGCCGCAATTGCCTGCGATCCGGCCTGGTCTGCGGCGGCGGGGATAATCATTCTGTCGATTGCAAACAGGGTGCTTCTAGATCTTCCACGACCGCCTCGAGTACTGCTGTTGTTTCTTGAGGCGTACCGGCGCTTCTTTGCAGGGTTCGCTATTACTGCTGCTGTTGTAGCTGTGGCGGCTGAAGCAGGCTGTTCAAAATCGAGGTGCAACGCTACTGCTCGGGCTTCTACTGACGACCGCAGGGGACGTGCGCTATCGAATATATACGCATACGACGACGCTGCCGAAGACGAGGAAGAAAAAGTGTCAACTGAAAATACCGAGGAAGCAAGAGATGTGCTACTTCCGCCCTGTCCAACGATTTCAGGCGGTGGAGATGCAGTTGACTTTTCATCCGAGATACCATGCTGATGCTGATTCAGCACGGAGTTGTGGCTGCCAAATGTGATTAGCCCGTGATCACCGCCACTCGGCCATAGTGGCGGATGATCAGGGAAAGCCGCATCTGCCGACCGACACATCTGATGAGGCTCCTCTTCGAGAGGAAGTGGCATCGGCTGAAAGTAATCAGCAGCAGCCGAGTCAGCGCTCAGACTTGGAAAGGTAGTGCGGATGCCGCTGCCTGTAGCAGCATTGTTTGGAGTATGGCTGGACGACTCTGCACCATTGTTAAACTCAAAGATGCTTCCCAGCGGCGGATAGCGCTCGTAGGCCATGCTTCGCCGGCGATCACGCTGAATACGGACAGCAGAGTATTCCGTTTGTGGCACACGCGGTGCCATATAAGACAGCGACTTTGCACCATCTGCGTGATTTTGACGATCAGCTGCTGTGAACGAATACAATGTGTGTGGGCGTGTTAGCGGCGGAGGGTTCTGAAGGGGCGTGACCGGCAGATGTCCCGAGAACGAAGACTGCAGCGCAATCGATTGCCGACGGTTTAGCGAGCGGGGCGAAATATGGCTTGGGTGCGGAGAGTGAAATACAGGCCATGGCGACGACAGCGCCTGAGAGAGCGACGGTGGCTCGACCGGTCCATACATTGCGTTAAGTGAATCTCTTCTAAATGCACTTTTGGATCTGCTAGGCGAATGTAGGGCAGGTGCTGGTGTCGGCGTTCGCGTGCGCATGGGTGATTGGAACGAGGATACGCCATCGTAGTGGTGATGGCTGCGGATGCTGTTGCTACTGGTAGAGGTAGTACTGCTGCTTCTACTTACAGAAGTAACACTTCTAAGCTGACTTGTCTTTGTGGTTGGCGTAGCCTGTGTGTGAAGCGATGACCGCCTGCTGCGACGTTGTTCGGGTGTTTGTGTGTGAGAATCGGCAGCAAATGCAGGCGACATAATGTATTGTGGTTGTTGTTGCAAACACACGAGCAAATAAAAAGAAAAAAGAAAGCGGTTTAAATGTCTAAAT